>WBNO01010547.1:0-25000 GCA_013400575.1 Peucedramus taeniatus
GCTGCACCGGGCCCTGGCCCTCGGGATCGGCGCTCCCCTCCCTTCCAGCACGGGCACACCGAAGTTGTCCTCGACTGTCTTGTTCCCTCATCTCTGAGAGCCCATGTAGGGCGCTTTAATTGCCACATTTTCAAACCGAGGTAATGGTGGGGATGTCTTAGTAATTACCTTAATGAGATAACACCTTTTCTTCCCTGAACCTACTCATTATCACACTTCTTGTTCAAATTCCAACTACAAAGAGCTATACTTGTAAAAAAAAAAAAAAAGAAAGAAAAAAAGAAAAGCGGGGGAGAGACCTCTGAAATTTGTTGGAGGTCTTGTTCCCTTAAACCAAGCACCTTCCATGGATCTTTAGTGTATGAAGAGAGAACTGTACCTAGTTCTGGGAAAGGCTGGCTAGAAGTAAACTAAACATCTGGGGTACCCCTTAATTATTCTTGGTTGGTGTCTTTAGTTTGACCTGTAGGGATGCAAGGGTGTCAAAGTGATGAATTTTAAGATGTTGGGCTGTGAAGACGTGCAGCTGCAAGACTGATGGGTTTAGGAAGGGAATGGTAACAAGGTTAGCTGCATGTGAAGTGTGAATTGAGATTTTTGCAAAGAGACTGTGATTGCAGATGGGCATAATGTTGTACCCTTGCATGAAATCTTGCTATTATTGTATAATGGTCAGACAGAGTGTGAAATGACTTATTACTTTACTTTTATTCTTTAATGAAGTTGGGTAGAGAAGGAGAACTACCAGGAAATCGATAGTGGTGGTGCACAAAAACTGTATGACAGGTGCTGATACATTAAATATTTATTTAGCTTATTGTCACAAACTCCCTCCCAATATTCTGCTATTTCAGAAAGCAAACAAAAATACAACTAGTGGATCTAGACAGTAAAGGAGATGTGCAGAATGAGAGTAATATTTTCTTTTTCATCTTCCCTTTCTGCAGTATACATGAAGTGGGCATTTCTCTGTGGCAGTGCAGTGTATACATCATCTATGTAAAATATGAGACAGAGATACCTAGATTAAGGCTGTGCACACATGGTTTCTAGGTAGGTTTCCAGCTGTTTGATGTGTATCTCTCTCCTAAACCTTGCAGCAGGCACGCAGAGATTTGTACACTGTTACACTCCCATGTAAATTCAAGTGGCCTTTTCTCCAGCTTGACATGCATGTGCAAATATCTCTCACTTTTTCCATACCAAGTACAGGTATCTTCATGGGTGGTATCACTATGAAAATGTGCAGGACAACATCTGCCTCTGAATTTGCGCAGCAGTGTGTGGGTACATCTGGGCATCTGGGGTGGGTGGACAGCTTGGCCAACATCTAATGACTTGTTTCACACATGATTTGGGTAAAACACCTATTACCAGAATTTGGTTCAATTGTTCAGTTGCTCTGGTCTTGATGAATATGGAGTGAGAAAAAAAAAACCTGGAGCTGCTTCCTCAGAATAATGTCCTTAAAAAGAGAATTTCCCAGGTGACTAACCTGAGGATGCCACCACTGAGAACAGTTTGGCAAATCCTGTGCTTGGTGGGTTGTCTCAGAGAGCAGCTTCATCTCACTGTTTGAATACACATGGTAGAGGTGCAGCTTCTTGTATGCCTTCCCCTCTGAAAGGATGCAGCCCATGGCTCAGAGTTTCTCAGCCAGTACCTCACCTGCAATTCCCTCCCCAGACCTTGTCCCCAGATTCAGCACAACCCTTTGCTGACAGTCTGGCTGGGAGTTTTTGCCCCATATTGTCTATGGAGTCTGGCACTGTTACATTTTAATCTGAGATCAGGAAGAACAGGTGAAATGAAGCAAGCTTGGGAATAATTGCCTACCTCTTCTGCATTAGCATACGGGGCAATAATGCTGGCAGAATTGTGTGAAACACAAAATACATCTGAGGCCTCATCTCTGTCCTTACAATAGTCTTTCAGATTTCCTTCTCATATTCTTGCCTCAACATCTGAACAAGTAGAGTGTTTCAGGCTTGAAGCTTGTTTCTGTTGAGTTACACTCTGTTGTAGGGTTTGTTTGTAGCAGGACTTGATGCAACACTGTCCATGGAAGCAGCAAACATGCACTGAGGGGCACAAATGGTCCCCTCATGACACAAAAGGGCTTGGAGTAGATTCCTATCAGGTTTATAGCCCAATAGACTAGCAGGAATGTTGTAGCTTTAAATACTTTTTTTTCATTATGTGAAGATCTAACAAGAAGAATTCCTGGAAGTTTTAAGGACTACCTGGTAAAAATGTGAAAGAGTGCCTGAGAACATAGAAGGGTGGGATGTAACAGCAGACACTGCTTCCCCAGCCCTGTAAAAGGAACAGGCAGCTTCCCTGCAACTGGTGCTCTGAAGCAGGAAAAAGCAATATGGAAAATGAAGGCTGCCAAAAAATCTTGTTTTGGGGATTTGTCACTGGTAATTTGACTGGATCCTTTGGGTTCAAGTACCATCACTATCCCTATACCAAAATAATGTACTTTTTCTGGACTAGAAATTCTGAAATAAGGTAGGATTAATATTTCTTCAGAAGCATCATGGGGTCTGTGGAAAAAGCAGCAAAGCATGTGTCTCCAATGGAGCCCCAGTACAGGGAGGCTCAATCCATATTATATCCTGTGAGTCTAAAAACTAGTGAGCTTTTCTGCCTGAACAGTGGGAGGCAAGGTAAGCACACTGGCAACTTTTTCTTCATTTCACTCTTCTGCAGTGCTTTTTCCCCCCTTTACTTTTCCTCCCTTTCTCCTTTACCTGTTTATCTTTCCTTCTCTCTCCACCCCAGTTTTTTTTGCCAAGCATTGGGCAGCATGCCTTGGGAATCCTGCTCACCTTTGCTGGCCACTGGAGGTGGCCACGGGCAGCCTGCCTTACCCAGCACATTGGTGCTTGGCTGGGGCAACGCAGCACAAAGTGTGTGTAGCAAAGCTGTGCCTCTTCCATGGAGACTAAGCTCATTACAGTACAGTACTCTAAAGCATGCTTAACCTCCCAGTCTTGGGTGTTGTATCCCAAATCTGCTGCAGAGCATGGACACCCCAATTAGCACTTACAATGCACTGTTGACATTTCTCTGGGCCAGCCCAACAGGAATAATTAGATGTGATATCTAACACAAAGTCATTTTTTTTTCCCCAGCAGAGGGTACACTGCAAAATGAAAGCAACATCTACTGCAAGAGCACTTGGCCAGATTTGGCTCTTCCATACAGTGTTCTGTCTGCAGTGTAACTCAGCTGGCCTCTCCAGCTGTACACTGCCTGTGCCCTGCCTGACTGCTGTCAGTCTGACCTGCTGGGGTTAGTTCTGGGCCTAAAGCTCTGGATGGGCTGCACAAGAAAGCTGTCTCACACAGCACAGGCTCAGGAAAGCTGCTTTACAGCACCCTATAGGAATCTTTCCATTAGGAGATGCAGCATGTGTAGAAACTTGCTCAGCATAAGATCTTCTCATGCTGGAAATGCTGGCAGGTCACTGTAAGGCTGGTCCCACTTTAGTTTCAAGCTCCCATCCCACTGCACAGCAGTGGAAAGGCTGGGTTAGGGACTAGGCCAAGTGTTACTGACATTGTTCTTGGCAGTGGTTTGCAGGATAGCAGGGGTAGGACTGTGTTATCATAAATCCCATAGCAGCAAGCTGGAAAGCCTATGGAAAAATGTATGTGACAGTAAATAGGAAAGAGCTCTCTGCTGCAGTGCAGAAGGCTGTCTTCTGACACTGCTAATTGCAGCAACACTTTGAAAATATAAGTGTATGTAGTGAGTATTCCTACTTGGGTTTGCTACCATTGCTTTCCTACTTTCATGCATTGCAAACAGAAACTTGGAAAGAACTTGGCAGAGTGAAGAGGATATAAAAATGATAATTTTTCATGTAATAGAGATCACATAGAGATTTCCTTTGTAGTTCACAGCATTTCCATTCCAAGATGCTTGGAGAATTGAAGCATACAAATAGAGGAAATCTGCAAAGTGTTGTCAGGTATTATTTATGTATTATTATTTTTGTTGGAAAAGACATGTAAATATAAAGAATTAGAAAACGGAGCTACTAAAATAAATTATAGTGGAACCCACAATAAATCTAACACGAGAATAAAAGTATAATGAGAACATATTTTCTTCAGCATAAATACAAATCCTGTCTGCATGCTAAAGCCCTATTAATTGGATACTTACTACAGGAATAAATCTTTAAATGTGTAAAAAAAATCTTTCTGCTCTGTGATGAAATATAAATATCACCAGATTTATTAAAGAAAAAATTCTGCTAAATGACTACTTCTCTTACATACTAATTTATGCTTATGCTGCATCTGAAAGAACTCATCCTGATGTGAATATCAGCTAAATGAATGAAGCTGTAAAAGAAAAAAGGTTTAATGTGCATGACAAGAAGTTGCTTATATCAGGCACGGCAGGTTTCAATGAAGTTTTATATTATGAAGTAGAGGAAAGGTGATAGTCTCTTAAGAGACATAATACTTATCCCATGAGTGACATAATAGTTCATAACTCACCAGAGAACAAGGCTCAAGTGAGTCATATATATTTTATGGCACAATTGGGATTAATACGGTACTTCAGAAAGGAATGCATAACCTATTCTATTTATATGGAGTGGTGGTTTAAAATTCACCCTCCTCCCTCAGCCTTTCTCCTACCCTTTGGGATCAAAGTGCAAGACAGGGACTTTAAAAGAATGGGTGAGGATGTTGGGTGAGAAACAGATAATGTATCAAGGAACTGCTACAGCATCATCATTTGCCAAGAGCTGCCCTGGCATGGCATTTGAAAATTCTGACTCTCTAGTGACAGCAGCCCAGAGCAAGAGGCTAGCCCTGGGCAGCTGCATTGTAGGGATTTTATTGGCTGAACTTGGTGTTTTGGTGGGAAGGCAGGAGATGCTGGCTTCAGTCTCTGCTTGCAGCCTCCATGGTGGAATTCAGTTGCCCCAAATTCCTTCTGCAATGTCACTGTTTTGCCACTGTCCTCATCAGGATGCATTTGTCAGGATGCAGTGCAGAGAAAGGGGCATCCCAGGAGGATGTTCACCTCACTCTTGTCTGTCAAAAAGCACAACTCTTTGGGGTATCTGCTCCTTTTCTATACGTCACTAACGGGATTTTCAAAGACAATAGGTGTGGAGTTAAATTCTTGTATTGGGAAAATCCCATGTTTCACTCCATTGAAGGCCTGTTGTAGTCTTTTGGATGGTTTCCTGAAATGTGGCCTAGAGCAGAAATTTAAAACACGAGTTTGCTGCATTCCAAAGAAAAAGGGTCTCTTAAATTGTATCTAAAGAGTGGGGGCATAATTCTCCTCATCAGCAAAATTGCTGGGAAAAACAAAAGCTGCTGAAGCTCTGGAGGCAGCATGTGGCAATTTGGAAAAATTCCTTTACCTGGGCTGGGGGATGATAGTGGAGGTCAAGGTGTCACTGGGAACCAAGCTGCCTGTGCCCCCAGAGAACCCTTAGTGTTTCTGATGAGACCTCACTTAAGCTCCTTCCATGCCAAGGTCCACTTCTGGTCAGTGATCTCACCTATGAGATATTAAGATAAGCCAGCTGAGGACAAGAGATTTAACAGGAAAACCAACTTTGTCCTCCCTGATTGTGAAGAGATTTTTTTGGGCAGAGCGAGATAAAACAGGATGAAGGTATCTAAATGCTGGAAGGAAGGATGTAATTTGGGACAACATTGCAGAGATGCATGGGGAGGTTTGGCTGGAGAAGGGTTTGCTCTCAGCAGTTTCCTGTTGCTGAGGAGCCCCAGTCTAGCTGGGAGGATCAAACCAGGCTTGCAGTGTGGGGCTGTGCTGGGAGGATGTGCATCAGGGCAAAATGAGCTGAAATGGGGAACCCTGCCACCTCCATGGACCCATGGGGCCCATAGAGAAATCCAGGGCTGCTCATGTGGGGTGTCATGGTTCTTTACACTGGGGTCTGCCTCTTGTATTTTTAATCTACTGGTTAGCCATACTGCCTGTCTGCCTGTGAAGAGGGATGGAGTGTGCAAGGCAGCCCAAGGTGTCCTCCTGGCGCCAGTGGTGGAGAGAGCTGGAAAGCAGTTGCAGCACTTTTGGGACATGGGAAAACAGTCTGAGGGGATTTGAGAGTGCTCCAGTGTCCTCTCTGTTTTTTCCCCCTTCTTTATTTAATAAAGGGCTTGGGATTGGCCCCAGGTTCCCCAGGACTGCATTTTTATTTTCTTGATGAGGTCATAGCAGAAGCTGTGTTACCTGCCTTGTTACAAAGATCTCAGTGAACAAATTACTCCTGACTTCCACCACCTCTGGGGAGGAGCAGGGGCACCCAAAGAGTTGGGTTTGCCCTCGGCACTTTGGGCCTTCCCTTGCCCTTGAGTTGGCAGCTTGTACAGATGTACAGATCAGAAAGAGCGATAGTTAAATCTACTACTTTTGATGGGGGCTCAAAAGGTCTCATTGCCTCTTTTACTGCTCTCACTTTCACATAAAATAATAGACTTAGCCATATAAGTATTGGCATTTTTGAGGCATTTCTTTCTTTGCTAGCTCTCCTGGCAAAGTACAGGGAGTTTGTGAGCTTTTTTAAACTAGCGTGGAGGAGCTGATTCACTAGAATTTGAATCACTGGTGAAAATCTTGCAGTAGCAGCAGTAGGTCTTAAAAGGAACTTAAAAACTATTTCTTTCATGATCCTGCACACAAACAATGGTAAATAATATTTCAAAGGGCTGTCTTTTTTTAAGCTACCAGTACTGAAGCGGGATCTTTTGTAATAAACTACTACTGTATGTATAATAGCGATATCCTTAAATGATACATAAGCACAATTTTCCAAGTACTCTTAGCAGAAAGCATTTTATACCACATGGTTGTTTTATTGTGCACATTACTGTGATTGTTACAAACCCTTGCCAATGAATGACAAATTTACATACACATCATGTCAGCCGGCAATATTTTGCAGCCTTAATTGCTTTAGCTTCAGGCATTCTGTGTCGAAATAGAGTGTTTTACGTCCTGCAAGTTGCTCTGTTTCTTTGCAACAGTTAAATTATTCTGTAATTTGCCTGTTTTCCTTCTAATGCATTGTCCATTAAGTCACTTAATAATTTATGATGTAAAAATGTATGATGCAACCTTAAACAGCATTTAAAACTATCTTGAGGTGTTTCAGTTTTTATGGCGGAAAGGCTGAAAATCTTGAAACGCATTTGTTCAAAACAATTTTCTGATCGTTTTTGCCTGCTGGAAGAAAAGCTTTATCCATATTTATCTAGCCAAGTTTGGCTGGTGAAGTCCAAGGCTGCAATTCCTGAGAAGAGCAGCCAGTGCAGAGAGGAGGTACAGGGGGATGAACTGTCAGCAGATCCTGCCGGGATAGGAGCCAGCTTTGGAGCTGGTGCTGCAGTGCTTCTGTACACTCAGCATCCCTTACTTGTGTGAATACCCTTTAATTGTGGAACAGCCCTGTGACAGCAGTGTGCAAGGAAAGTCTATAGGACTGGGTTTTCACGTGCTGCAGAAGGCCTTCAGTGTTTGCCACTGAGCTCCCAGTGAGTGGAGAGGCAACCAGGAATTGTAATTAAACTGTGAATGAAAAAGAACCTTCTATTCAGCCACTTCTACCCTTCCACCACTCTGATCTGCTGTGTGTTTATAACACAGTCTCCAGGGGCTTTATAACAAAAATTAGTGTTCAACCCACATGGCTAATCAAAATTAATATGAATGCATAGTATTCTGCTGGTCAAAATCTGGTGTGAAGGCGGGTGCTCCACTTAGTGCCTAGGTGGCCAACTTTCTCCTTTGGGTAAGTTGCTTCTAGGAAAGCTCTCAGGACAGAGAGTTCTGAGCAGTTGCCGTACTTCATCTTGTACACCAGGGATGGAGGAACTGGAAGTGATTTCCAGGTGCATAACTAGGAAGGCTTGCAGATTGAAAGTGTTTTAACTAAACATTTAAAAATTTCCTTGCAGAAAAAGAAAGGCACAGAGGGGACAATGACATCTAGTGCCCAAACACAGAGGAAAGCTAATCTGAACTAATTTAACATATTTGCATATGAAGTGGGTGATACAGATTTATCTTCTTTTCTTGAGATGGTAAAAAAAATATGGTCTTTTTACCATGCATTTTGTGGGGAGAAATCACTCTGACAAGAAAAGGTTTTTAGCTACCTGAAGTTTGCTGGCACAGTTCCTGCTGTGCTGCTGCAAATATGGTTTTAGAGCCTCAAGAGTTGCAATACTTTGATACAGCCATGTTTGTACTGCTGCTCATTAGCACTGTGTCTCAGTTTATTCTGCTGTTTGCTCTTGTAAGCCTTTCTGTCCCAGCATCCTATACTCCTGATACATCAGTTTCTCTAAGCAAAACCAAACATCTTGTAATCAAAAGATGTGTGACATAGGGCACATACACACAGAGGCACTACTCCCCCGTGAATAGTGTGTGCTTTCTTCTTTGGGTACAACATGACGTTTACCAAGAATATCTGTGAAGGGAGAAGGTCGAGTTCAGTGTGATGGTGCTGGTGGGAGTGTCTTGGGAGAGATCCTTCCTGGGGCTGTGTGCAGCCCCTCCCATCTGTGGGTGAGGACAGCCTTCCAAATGATATCTCACCCATGACCTGGAGAGGTGGGAGCATTTCATACACGTGTTCAAAAGCAAGGACAGTGATGGGCCAGGGAAGAAGCAGAGACAATGCCTTCTATTAGCTCCCACAGATCTGTGTTACACCTCTCTTTCTGCTTCAGTGGTTATTGTCCTTTTTTGGAAGTGGATTTGCCCCTTGTGAAAAATCATGAGTGTTGACTGTTAGAAAACAATCAAAAGGTAAAGAAATACAGTCTGCCATGTTCAGATGTTTACCTGGATTGACTGACAACTGAAGTAAGTAGAAAGCCCAGTGTAAGCAGGAGCTCAGACCTGCTCCATGGCAAGCATCTGAGATGCCTGGTTTGTCTCAGCAAGTTGAATGGGAGATGGGTGGACATTACACCTGTACCTGTGCATTGTGTACTATTTCTAGTGGCTTTTTCATGTCCTCTACTCATGATGTCTCATCCAGAGATTGTTTACAGTGGCTTCCTCTGGTTTCTGTGATTTGCAATGCTGAACAGGTGTGTCTGAGCAAAAAGCTCCTTCTCTGAGGGGTTTCATCTCTGTGCCCTGACCAGTGTCTCTGCTGCTGCCTGTTCCAATTCTGAGAGAGCTAGACCTGGATTTGGTAGTGTATTCAACTTACAAACTTCCCCAGGCCAGAAAGTCATGGAATCACATAGGTATATACTTGGCTTAATCTGTTCCCAATGAGAAATCCCTGATGGGTGGTGTCTTGGATAAAGCTCTTTGCATAATTAGAGCTGCACACCCCATTTGCTAAGGGAGTAAAAGGAGAAATTTGCTGATTTGCCCGCGAGGTTCTCAACTCTTGTTTTCACATTTAGGTTTCTGTCTTTCCCACCCCTGAAACTCCCAATTTGGCCTGAATGCATTTTGAATTATAACAAATATCTTGATACTCACACCCCATGAATGAGGGCAGAGCACAGGGGGCAACTCCTGGCTATGTTCCTGTACTGAATTTAATTTTTCATTGATAATTAGACTCTCAGAGCCACCTGATATTTTTGACCAGCAGGAAACAAAGGCCCACTGATTGACTCCAGGGATAGATGCAAGCAGCCCCCACTGTGCTCATGCAGCAGCTTCACAAAGACTCAAAACAAGAGCTGTGGCAAATTGGCTCATCCGGCAAGTTTTGACTGGCCCATGGTGTACAAGTAGTAAATTGAGAACTGATATTTCTGAGAATTATTTATTAGCAAAGCCCGGTGTCTCACTCCCCTTGTAGTTATTCTTTGCAAACAGCTTTTTACCAGTTTGGATGGGCAAACTACAGCACATCATCGTTTTTCTTTTATTCGGGTAATTATTAAAAGACAGCCGAGGTCTGTTCAGACTGGCAGCAGACTGCATCTGTACCCAGCTGGGCTGATACCTTAACAGTTAGACATTATGTGTTTAATTGTATAAAAAGATAATGGGATGCATTTGCAGGAATTTATTGCAATGCAAACAATAAAAGATTATTATTTTGAGATTCATTTCTGGTGCTTTTTGTGTTGTTAAAATTCTAAATAAAGGTGTCATGGTGACAGTTTCTAGTGGAGTGACCAGTTGTAAGCATTTAGTACAGAAAAGGTGTGAAAATACTAGACTGAGACCAGTTAGCAGAAATCAGAGTTATACATGCTGAGACCTGCAGTGTTAAACCAAATCTGAGTAAGTCATGGATGGGGATTGATAACTCTTATTCTCTTATTGTTTGATTTCTTTTATTTCTTTTTCTTTTTCTTTTTCCTTTTTTTTTTTTTTTTTTTTTTTTTTTTTTTTTTTTTTTTTTTTTTTTTTTTTTTTTTTTTTTTTTTTTTTTTTTTTTTTTTTTTTTTTTTTTTTTTTTTTTTTTTTTTTTTTTTTTTTTTTTTTTTTTTTTTTTTTTTTTTTTTTTTTTTTTTTTTTTTTTTTTTTTTTTTTTTTTTTTTTTTTTTTTTTTTTTTTTTTTTTTTTTTTTTTTTTTTTTTTTTTTTTTTTTTTTTTTTTTTTTTTTTTTTTTTTTTTTTTTTTTTTTTTTTTTTTTTTTTTTTTTTTTTTTTTTTTTTTTTTTTTTTTTTTTTTTTTTTTTTTTTTTTTTTTTTTTTTTTTTTTTTTTTTTTTTTTTTTTTTTTTTTTTTTTTTTTTTTTTTTTTTTTTTTTTTTTTTTTTTTTTTTTTTTTTTTTTTTTTTTTTTTTTTTTTTTTTTTTTTTTTTTTTTTTTTTTTTTTTTTTTTTTTTTTTTTTTTTTTTTTTTTTTTTTTTTTTTTTTTTTTTTTTTTTTTTTTTTTAATAAAACCGAACAATGATGTACAGGAAGATAAAATGATGGCTGTTTTTCATTAGTTATATTTTCCCCAGCAGCACTTCTTTAAGTAAGTTGAAAACAGAGTGCTACTGCCCGGGTCACATGGAATAGGAAAAAAAGCTCCTGGCCCACATTGTGGCAATGCTCTTTGTAGAGTAAAATAACTATTATTAGTCTTTTGCAGTAAGATTCCCTAAACAGCAAATAACATCTGTGTTGGTGAGGCTGTGCTTTGATGTAAACTTTTGGTTTTGGGTGTGAGATGAGGACATGCTTGCCCTTGTCCATATTTTCTGGACATGTTCATAGAGACAAGGAGGTCATTGGCACTGATGAAACTTGCAGAACATGGCCACATCCTTCCCCAAGAAGAACTTCAGCTGTAGAATACTGAGATACTTGGAGGGAAGGTCTTTTCCATGTAAGAGACATGGGATAAGCTTTTCCTCTTGTGTTTATTTGAGCTGGGTGCTGGGGACAGGGCTAGATCAGAAAGCAGCTGATGTGCAAAGCATTCTCTTACTAATCCCAGAAGAAAGTGGGGAGCAAGCAAATGTGCAGCCCAGACAGAATGAGGCTGTAGAAGAAATGTCCACTCAAGGGTGATGCTACTTGCCTTGCCCTGTCAATGCACTTGGAAGTAAAAGGGAAATTACTCCTCAGAATCCTTAGGACATGAAGGACTCCTTTGGAGAGAACAGAGATGTCTGTGCTGGCCATCTTTCCAGGTGCTGGTCTGTGCAGGGTCCCAGCCATGTGAGAGGCACTGCTGGCATGTCCCCCAGCCTGCAACTGCGCAGATATCTCTGTGCTTGTCCCCATCGTGGTGCTCAGTGTGTACCTGCTGCACTTGACATATCAGAGAGACCTGGAGATTTAGAGGGACATCCTCACTTGGTTGAAAATGTGTAGCTTCTAATGAAAAGTCTCCCCCAAACTGGAGTCCAGTTTTAGGCTGTCATATTAGCAACAGTTTGGCTTGATTTTTTTCCCTGTAATTTCACCAGGGAGATCAAGTTAACCCATTGTAAATTAATCTGGAACTGGTAAGAGCCACAGACTGCTCAATACCAGCTCCTGAGACTGGGGTGGCTAAACCAAGGACCAGCTTGTGGGTTTCAGGGTGTGTTGAGGCTCCTCTGCCACCAGAAGTTAAATTCAGGTTATCCTTATGGGGCCATGTGCAGCAGTTGCACTGGGATTGGCTGTGTGACACATGAAGTGAGACCACACCGGTACTGTGACTGCTGTCCCCCAGCAGCATTGTTTTATCCTCTCAGCCTTGGACAGGACAAAACAACACAATTATTGGAACTAAAGCTGCTGTCTTTGATGATGAGAAATACTTTTGCAGCCTTGATTTTGAATACATTTGAACATGTTGCCTACAAGATGTAGACAGAAATGAGCTGTGCATTTAACTGGAGCAGCTGTGTATTCTGTTGGTGTCACTCAAATAAAGTGAAGCTCGGCAAACTATAAATGCATCTATTTAATACTAAAAAACAAGTACCTCACCCTGGTAGAATTTTTCTAGTCCCATGATTTGTTTCCACCCAGGTTAAGCCAGACCCTGGGCAAGTTGAGGCATTCTCAGCTCCTGGAGGGACTCACCTTTCTGCCAAGAAAAGGTTTCTGTGCTTCTCTCCAAAGGAGAGCCTGGTCTTTCTTTCCCCTACAAATCCTGCACTGCTGGCTCTGCTGTGCAGTCCACCCTGCAGCATCCCATTGGTGCTCCTCTCCCACAGGCAGTGCCTGGGAAACCCATGTGCAGCAAAGGCTTTCTGCAACCATGGGGCCTGCTGAGCCCTTACACAGGCAGACAAGTACAAACCCTTAGTCTTGTACTCACAATTTGTGTTTTTAGTACAATCAGCCACCAATTTATTATTCCCAACAACTGAATTTCCATGGTATGGATTTCACTCCACACCTGGAATGTACCTGGATTTGGCTACTCTGGGCACTGTTATAACACTTGTCTAGCACATGGAATTGTGGATCCTTAGTTTTTCTCCTAGACTGGCTTATGCTTCTGGTATAGAAAGGAATTAGGTCTATGCAGGGCTTAAGACCAGGGCCGAGTAACTATGCAGATATCAATTCTTTGAGGAAAATTAATAGCAAAATACACAGGGCATATGGGCCATGACTATGTCATTTGCTGAATATATTCAACTTCCTCAAAGTGGAAAACTGCCCTGATTTGACAGAGTAAAGAAATAACATAAAAATGGAAGGACAGTTGTGGCCCAGTTGTCAGAGAGACTTGAAATTAATTTTGAACATTTGAATCAGAGTGAAGTGAGATATCTGAGGCACGTAATCTGCTCATTAAAAATGCCGCTTCCTGATGGCTGAGACTGAAATCTTCAAATGTTTTCAGATAGACAAAAATAGACAAAATGACACAATAAAACAGCTTGGGGATTTTTTTTAAGTTAAAAGTTCTGATTTTTTAGATCTAAGGATTATGTTTTGACACCAGATTTGGCTAAATACAACTAAACTAGTCATAAGCACAAAATACTATTTATTTCTTCTTATGCAACCCAAATACCTTTTGTTCTTGTCAGCTTAAAATGAAAGTTGGTGGTTTTTTTTTTTTTTGTTTTTTTTTTTTTTTTTTTTTTCAGTTTAGCCACTGAACTGAGGATTCAATTATTTGCATACCCGGTTATAAGACATTCTAATATTTATCTTGCTGCTGCTGCTCCTGGAGACACAAAAATTATCTGCTGCTCTGGTAGGGAAACAGAATTAAAAAAACCCCTGAACATGTAGGTCCATTATTTCCATTTCACAATAATTATGCAGTGTGTTAAACAATGTTCACTTCCATCTGATGCAAAGCCCGCTACCTGGAAATACACAATTACCATAATACCTTGCTGGTTAGACATACGGTGAGACTATGATTATGCAGAATGTTGGAAGAACTTTATGTATAAAATTATTCTTGAGGAGAAGTGGGGAAAAAAACCACGAAGTAAAAAGCTAAGCCAGCACATTATCTAATTCTCAATGTAAAATAATGCAGAAGTGCGGAAGATGAACATCTGATTTGTCACATCTGATACGCTAATGTTTTATCCAAAAGGAAGAACACATTGTAACATGCTCATTCATCTGCATAAACACCACCTGGCCCTTTACAGGCACCTACTCAAGTAACAAAAGTTAATGGCAGCCCATTTGTAGCCATTTCACTGGTAGAGATGTAAAGGGCTGGGGTTTTTTTCTTTTTAAAGTAACATATTTACATGAGTGTCTGTTGAGGAACAGCTTCGCTCTCAATGCTTGCTTTGAAACCTCATTCTCAGTGACTGTAAATTAAGGGAATTCCAAAGAAATGTTAGAAAATATTATTTAAAGCCTGTAGCAAGCATGCTCACACACAGACACACAAACACAAACAATGCACATGCAGGCAAACAGTTTTTAACCCCCAGCCACCCACTGCTGTGGAGCCACATCAGAGGACTGTAATGCAAAGGTGTATTTATCCAAAAACGCTGTGCTGGTCATGATCTAAACAGCAGCTAGATATAGTTTCTAATGTATGGCTGGGGATGAAACAGATTTGTTGCTTGTTATTTTTTTAACTGGAGCATCATAGTGGCATGCTTCAGTAAACATGCCTTTGTGCTACATTACACATATGTGTATATCATCATTTTGCTTTCAGATTAAAATAAAACCTGGACAGCCAATTCACTAAAATGCTGTGCACCAGCTCTGCTGCTTTCACAGCAACTGCAGGCAGGAAGGTGTGAAAGCCAAAATGATAGGTGACTTATACAGCCATGAAAAGGGCTTTTTGTCTTATGAAGTGCCTAGGTCTGGCTAAATTTCATGGCAGCAGATAGGAGTAATCTTCTAGAAGGTGCAGCAGGACATGGGCTGGCCCCGTTCAGGTGAAGGGGGATTGGGTGAGGTAATCACTTTCCAGCCCAAATTGTCCTCCAGGTCTGTGTGCATTCTCCCCATGGGCCCCTTGGCTGAAGAAGCATCTTTCCCAGCTCCAGGATGCTGCTGGAGCTCTTGGATAATGGTAGCTGTTTCCAGGTATGTGGTGGGGTGACTCAGCGGGAGGCTGGCTGGCTGTGCATTCCAGCTCTGGGAAGAAGAAGGCTGGAAGTCCTTGCAATCATTAACCCTTTCTTGACCAGGTATTTAAAGTGTCTGGAGAAAGATCAGGGCTGGTATATTTGAGTTCATTCATGTGTACATGGGATGTGTCCTAGGTGCAAAGTTGGAGGCTTTGAAGAAGGCTGGGAGCTGGACCTCCACATCCCTCACCAGGAGGGCCAATATGCTGGCCAGAGTAGGACCCTTAAGCTGAGGCAGGCTCACATCAAGGCCTCAGGACACCACTTTAATGTCCTTAACATCCCTGGCCAGCCCTCAGGGTTCCTATTCACAACCTGCCACTGGTCCAGGAGCTCCTTACAGCTCTCCTTATGGGAATGGTTGTAACATAGCCAGGCAATGCACTAACTCACAGCCCAGCTGCTAGAACAGAAGATCAGTGTGAAGTTGCAGGAGTTAAACAGCAAGGTTGTCCCAGGGTGCCTTGGGCAACTAAGGTGGGAGCTATTAGCAGTTATTAAAGAAGATAAATGGGCTTGATCAGCAGTCAATTTAAGTTAAATGAGTCTGCTTCTGTCCTTTGTCACTTCAGGGATGGTTGCCCTGTAATAGGTATGGGACAGGAATGCACCATTGGGAATTTTGCCTTCTGAATCTGCTCAATAAGTCTCCCTCTGTGGACAAGCCCGGAAAGCTGCAAAGAGCTGGTAGCTATGGACGATCCTTCTCTCTAAGGGATTTCTGAGGTAATGGATCTTGGGCACTTCCCTTGTGTTTGTGGGAGAAGGCATCTATTCCTCTTCTGGCTCAGCCCAGCATTAATATTTTTTAACTTCTGATGGTACTGCCCCAAACAAGGCTTTTACTTTACAGTCCTTTTTTTTTTTAGCATATGTGCATCTAAGAAGACTCCATGAGAGTCAATATAAGTCTCCTGTATAGGTATGGGATCTACAGATATCAAAAGAGAGAAGTACAAGGAAAGGAGGGAAGACAAGTAGGTTCAGTCCTGACACCAGAGACCTCAATTCCACTTTCCACAATACTGCCAGGTATAATTTTCTCCTCTTTATTCATTCGAGTAAATACTTATATTCTCTTTCTCTCATGCACCCTCTTACTCTTGCTTTCTCTTTTCTGGGTGTCCTCAGAGAGATTTATCTTTAGTCTGTCACCAGTGTTGAAGTTTCTTCAAGCTGTAGGTGGATAATCATCCCAAAAATGTGGGGCCCTTTTGTCAGAACTTCTGTGGATATAGTCCCTGTTTGATGAATTTGGGAGCAGCTGGATTACCAAAAGACTAACTAAAGATAGGACTTTTGGTTGTAATAGAAATCTTGTTTTGCTAGCAATGGTTTTTAAAGAATCCTGTAACTAAATATGTAAGTTTGTACATTCTTGTTCCTGTTGTGGTTTTTGTTTTAGTTACGGTTTTCTTGTGTGTGTATTTTTTGTTTTGTTGTTTTTGGGGGGTTTTTTTGGTTGAGTAAGGCTCTGTGATTATCGATATTGTGATCTGTGTGTTTCATTGCCAATTTGGACCTTAGCTGGCAGCCTTGCTACCCTCAGCCTTAGAGATCCCAGAAGAGTTGGTGCCACTTGAACTGATTTCCTGAAATCAACTTCACTTTTTTTTTTCTCTCTCTGAACATATGTGGGATCTCAGTCACACACAGAAGTCCTGTGAGTAGCACAGCACTTGTCATCATTCTCTCTGCACACCTTGATGGAAAGAAAGGCTGTTTCCCAAAGTGCCATTGTACACATGCAGAGGGGCATAAACTGAGCCCGGAGTACATCATAGCTACATGATAGCATATTTGAAATAAAAGTATCCCCGTTAGCCCAGTCTACTGAAGAAAGGAGAATGCCAAGAGAATAATTATCTTTTTTTGCCTGCGAGAGAAAACAGATTTGACATCAATGGGAGCCCTCAAAGGTAAGTTGAGAGGGTCCCTTTAAGAGTAATCAATTTTCTGGTTTTTTTTTCCCCAAGGTGAAAATAGTTTTCTGTTTGTCTTTTTCTTTTTTTTTTCTTTTTCAAATAAGTGCCATTAGCTGTCTCATTGCTTTATTTATAATATCATATTCTAACAATAATAATTTTTCCTATATTATTTTAACAAACATTTGCAGCACTCTACAGAGGAGCTACATAGCTCCTGTCCAAGAAAGTCACCTTCCCTATTTCCAGAGGAAGGGAGTGGGGCTGCTGTGCCAGCTAAGCAGAGGACAGAGGTGCCAAGGGACTTTTCAGGCAGGGCAGGGCAGGAGGAGTGGTTGTAATGAGGGTTATTCTGTCCTTTTGATGGGGGGGACACTGGAATTATGGTAGCACCTTTGGGTGCTGGCAGAGGTGGTCTGCCAAGCAAAGAGACAACTGAGCCTGTGAGAGTGGAAATGACTTCACACCACAGAGGTAAGAGAGAGCCTTATTCAGCATTCCCTCAGCTGGCTCTGCCCCCATCACGATTTTAAAACAAATGCATCTTTTAAGTGTCAGGTACTTGGGCTCTTCAGAGCACATTAGGATTTCTGTGTCCTCATCCATCCACACACTTTTGAAATCTCCTTATTGGTGTTGTAACAAAAAACACGAGAGACTTGAACCCACATCTCCTGGGACCCTCAGCTAAAGACCAGTGAGATGCAGCACCTTCCTGCAGAGCATGGCACTGATGATATGCTTTCCCTCTCTGCAGACCCCAGGCTGTGCACCACCCAAACCCCCTTCTTTCTCTCCTGTCCAAATTGTCCACATACATCTTTAATACACTAGGCTGGGACTTAAAACTGTTTCCCAGCTTTGTAGCAGTAGTCTCAGGCTCATGACTGTTTCTGGCATCCACAGTAAGAGCAAAACACCCTCAAAGCCCAGGTTGTAACTGGAGTGGTGCAGAGGGTACCATGCATGGCCTGAGCAGGAGCACCACTGTGGTGGTGGCTGAATGAACTTTTAACCTCACCTAGAAATAAGAAGCTTCATTTGGACGTGCATGAATGCAGGTAACAGGTGCACACTTGCACATTGTGTTTACAGAAAATCCAAAATTGCTACTCTGCTAATCAGTAGAATGTGCCTGAAAAGTATATAAATCCATTCTACAGAATTGTTGTCCAATTTAGCAGTTAAGCATGAAAAGTGACTTTTTGTTTTTCCAGAGCCAGTGATGTGGGTTCAGCAGTTATCTGCTGCAAATGTGAGCCTGGTCGTTTCTTTTTTTGTCAATGCCCCTTGTGCATTTGTAACATTGAAATAATCCAGTCTGTGGCATTAGATCAGAATCTAGCCCACTGGTTCATTACCAAAATTTATTTGTTATGGAATATAAAATGTTATACATGGGGGCAAGACCCATGGCAGAGCATTTTCCCTATTCTTCTCCTTAGAGCTGAAATGGAGGAAATGCTCAAGCAGCTCTATGGTTCACTAGAAAATAGACTATTATGCACAGTCAGTCATATGTGATTATGTTCTGGGTTTAAGTGGATTAAATAAGGTGTTATTTACAAGGAAATAATGTTTTTGAAATTACTGGAACCTAGCTCTTTCTTTGCAGCCCTATGTACAAGCTTTCCATCAAGAAATGCTGTTGGACTGTTATGTTTCAGCTGGTATAACTGCTGTCTTTTTGGAACAAAGGAGCAATTAGAAATCATTTGTTATAAAAGCTTCTTTACTTCTGTTATAAGAGCATTTGTCTTTTGCTGACCCTTTTGAAAGTTGCAGTTTTGAAAAAAACCTTGAGAGAAAGAGGCCTCCTTGTCTTTAATCTAAGAGCAAAGTAAGAGCCTAAGTAACTGTCTATGGTCCTACTTTAATCAAGTTAATGCAGCCTGCTAGACTACAGGCTTTGCTTAGTACAAAGAGACACTCAGATGTAAGCTCATGAGTGGATACTTTCACAGGGCATTCCACTAAAAAACCAGCTCTATGAGATAAGAGATCAGGTCCAAGAGGAGTCAATGACACAGCATACAGGAGATTGATAGGGGCTGGGAAGGATGCTGGGGTGTTGTGGACAAGAGGTGTAGTAGCAAAAGCCAGCTGGGCCCTCTCTCTGGCATAATTTTCTTTATAAGGTGCTTGTGAAAAAGAAGTGCACTGTGATGGACCTTTGTTTAGTTCAAAGGTTTTTACCTCTTTATTCTAAAGCCCCATTGTGAATTCACAGGGCTTAAAATATGTATCACTGTCCCTTTCATTTTATCCTTCTGAAAGAAATCAAAGGCAAATAAAAAAAAAAGTTTTTTTCCAATGAGCCTAGTCTGTTTGAAATTGTGTGCTGTTTGTACATATGGTGTCTCCATATTGTGCGTTCAGGAGGATCTTTTTGAATTTTGTATACAAGTTGGTTAGACATTATACTTGAAAAAAAGGGATGTGGAAGAAAAAAAAAATTCCAGGTAACTCCTAGATGAGTAAAATGCTCTTTCTACTCTGCACCCCAAAGAGAAACTGTAGAACATATTTTAAAAGAAATATCACTTAGACTTTCTATTCTCTCACTATAGCATCATTCTTTCTTTTCTTTTTTCCTGCATTATAAAATTTGTGGACATTCATTTGTCATTTCTTTAATTACTGCAATCCCTTGCCTCCATTTTTATCAGCTCTTAATATATAAAACAATACCATTTGAACATAAATGCATCTCTCTGCTCTCCAGAATCTTAGCCTAGGCAGAAGAAACAACAAATAAGACTGAATGTATAATAAAATCCACTGGGTTTAGTTCTGCTTCTTTCTACAAATAATAAATACAGTACTGCAGCTGCATTACTCCACATCATATGCAAAAGAATTTTGTCATGATTGTCACTAATTGTTTGAGGATATCTTGTTTGCTGCTGTGGGCGTATTTTTCATTTAGAAGGAGAGAATTGTGTGCTTTCCCTATTTGCAGGGCACTCAGTGTTCTCTGCTGACATATGATATGTAGTTTAAATTCTATCTTTTATCCGCTCAATACATTTAAAGCATAATCTCAGTGATTGACAGTTTTCGTGAAAAAAAAGATATGATCTGGTTTTACTGTGAAGACAGAATAATCTGTTAACAGAGCAAAAATATTGGTGACACTACAGTGTTTCCAAAGGAAATATTTTGTGCATCATTCTGGGATGTGAATCAAAACAATCATGACAGGTGAATGAAAAGAAGAAAATTAAGATATAGCTACAAACAAAAGCAGCATTAATAATTCAGGTAAATAAACTTCAGTATACAGAAAGGAAGCATGCTGTCAAGGTGATGGAGAATGTTTCCTCAAGAACAGCACATCTAGGCAGCAGAAAAATATGTAGTGGTTTAATATTTTCCATATTCACAAGAGCTTTTTGTATCCCTAATTTCACTCCCCTTGATATGTTTTCCTAGTTAATATTATTTAGTGTGCTCCATGAGCTAAACCCACTTAAATGAGTTTGACTTTTATTGTGGAGAACTTAACTATAAATTAAAGGTACAGAGGATGGCTGCACTGGCATGTGGGATGGGTGTCTGTTTTCTTCTTTAATATATGCATTTTATTGATATTCAGCTTTAATTGACAATTGACATGCAATCCTGCCTTCTCTGCCTAGCTAGGTCTACTCTCCTGGCTCTGACTTGGGTACTTTACTGGGATCATTCAACAACATTTAAATGTTCATGGAAATTTATTTTCATTTAGCCATGCAGTTGGGCCCAAACTCCACCCAAATGCAGGCAGGCTTGCCAGTGATTCTGGTGGGCTGTGGAGCACACCCAGCTTGGTCCTGCTGCTGTCCTGCACCACCTGGCCTTCGGAGATGCTTCTCCACCTGCAGTGGAGATCCTCACCCACCTTGCAGGGTTTTCAGTCCTGCTGACCTAACAGGAGAGAGCAGGGCAGCAAGGGCACACTGCAAGAACAGGCATTTGGATGCCCTGGTAGGCAGCCCCAGATTGCTTTGCCCTGAGGAGGAGAGTGACCACCACCTGCCCCCATCCTCCTCATGGGGAGTGGGATTTAGCTGGTGGGAGTTACCTCTGGTGGGGTTCAGCATCTGGGGGTTTAGCTTGTGTCTGCCATGAGCGACTTCTGGGCACGGGAGAGACCAAACAGGGAGTGGAAAGCATCGCTGTCGCTTCTTTTTTTGACTCCTGTCCACCTTTCAGTCACAGCTAATGACAGGTTTTCCTCTGGTAGTTCTACTACTGTTCCCTCCTTAAAACTCATGGTCTTGAAAACCAAATCTGGTGTAATTGAATACTTTAATAACAGTTATGCCTTTAGTTGTGGTGGTTTTATATTCTCATTTAGGGCAGCAAGCAGTAAAGGCCCCGGTTTCACCAGTATTTTAAATGATTTCATATAGTCTTACAAAAGGCATTAAATGTCACTGGTGTAAGAAAAAAAACCCAAACCCAACCCACAAACTGCAGGAGCAAAAACAAATTGTACGTATGACTCCAGTGCAAACTCAACTGTTTCAGTGTTTATAAATATTCCTCTGTGGAGAGAAGCGTGTGTATTATAATAATTATGCATTAGTGCCTCATTAGTAGGGGGTAACATCCACGCTGTTTCTTTTTCCTCTAGTGTATTTTTGATAAGTTAACATTTTAAAAATCCTTATTTGGCGTAATGAGGAGACTGTGCGTCCCCGTGTGTGTGAGTATCACCCGTGGCAGGGAATGCCGCTGTGGCCTGCTGGGGATCCACCATGGAGGGAGCTGCTGGCGCTGGGTGCGGAGGAGGCCGGGGGCCTGGCAGGTGTGTGGAACAGCGCTGCCGTGAGTCACTCTGTCTGTCTGTGCTGGGGCTTACAGTGCTGCCATGACTCATTCTGTCTGTCCGTGCTGGGCCTTGGAGCCCCCAGCAGCGGTGTCCCCGGCCCTGTGTGTGTGGCAGGTCCGGCGGTGCCGCAGCCCTGTGCCGGCCCTGGGCAGTGGGGCAGGGCCCGTGCCCGCCGCAGCGGGGCCGAGGCCTCGGCAGGCTCTGTGCGCAGCGAGGCCTGCCTGTGATAACCTTGTCTCTGGTGGCACTCATTGCAGCGTCCCAGCGCTGTTGAATGATTTGATGATTAAACGATTGCGTTTTTCCGGATGCTGATTATTAATAGCACTTGAGATATCAAGTGTTTGCGAGGGGAAGGCAGTGGTGCTGTATATACTTTTAATCCATCACAGCCCTGTGATTTTTACTATGGGCCAGGAAAAGATACCTTGACACAGCATTTAATCTTTTTTTTTTTTACTTTTGTAGATGATAAAAGCTACATGTCTTTTCAACTTTGTTTGGGGCAGAGACTTGTGTCTGCATATAGACTGTATTAATTCTGAAGAGACATGCAAGATAATGAAGGAATGAAATGCTTTTGATACTTTCCTTATTGTCACTTCTGCTACCAGAACTATAATTACATTATTGAAAGGAAATTAGTGCTAACCTGAGAGGAGTAACTCCGTTGTGCATTTTACCTCATGATTAATTTTCTTTGTGCCCTCCATGTTGAGATGACAGTTTGTAGAATTGCAGAGCACGAAGATGCTTAACTAACCCTTTCTGTTTACAGAAAGCAAATTGACTTTGGAGCAAATCGCCTTCACACTGTTTAGAATGACAAAATAGTACATCAAGGAAAAAATATACTAATTGATGGCTTTCTAAATAAAGCATGAGCATAGAGTTGTACTAAATTGGTTGTCTTGTGCCTCAAATTAATCTCTTCATTATATGGCACTAGACTGAGTGTTTTGTGTTTCAATCCATCTTTTAGAACAGCATTTGATTAATCAACTTAATGATGACAGTTTTTAGCTTGTGACAAATGATACATTTATGCAGGCAATGTTTCAGATGATCCATGCTATTGTAAGCCTTAAGAAAAGAAACATCAATTTAGAAGATTAGATTATTATGCTGTGTTTTATACTCTCTACAGTTTCTCTAATGAAAAAAGTGAGGTTTGGATTATAAGTAGACTGTCACCTGAAACAAATAATAATAAATAAAGCTTATATATATAATACCTGTCTTCCCCCAGTAAATATTTTGCTTAAGAAATAATGTTAACTGTATATTCAGTCAAATGGTAATGGGAACTTAATCAAAAAAGAAATCATTGCAGTTCATGAGTGACTTAGTTTTAAAAAGTTAAAACATTTTTAGCAACGTATTCACGTGTTGCACTAGAAATAAATTAACTCTTCACATGTAAGCAGAAACCTAATCTATTTTATAAGGCAAGAAATCAGGCAATGAAACTTCAGTGGTAACAAGTGAGGGGCACCAGCCTCCACCTCAGAGCCCCTGCAGAAAATGTGAATTGCCTCCTCAGAGGTGGGTGACAGGGCACATTGTCACCAGCACAGAGAGGCTCCTAAACCATATCTGGCTCCTTTCACTTAAGTGTAATGTGGAGGAAACCAGCTGCTCCAGGGGAGGAGTTTTTGTAGGACTGAACTTTCTTTTGTGCTTGGTGGTGCAAAATGATGTTTGTACACAATACTCTCATCGCCAGGAGGGGCAGAAGCAAGTATTTGACTACAAGCATCTCCTCAGTGTTTCAGAAAGGTTTTTGTTTCTGTGCAGTTTGTGTAGTCTTCCATACTGAACATACTTGGCAAATTGTGTTTAAATCTCACTGATTTCTCCCCCTCCCTGATTTAACTATCTAGATGTGAAATTATAATCTTGGAAACTTTTAAAAAGTGAGATACATACATAACCCACAAGTTCAGTCCATTAGTCTTTAGGCAAATAAATTTTTTCTAATGGAAAAATTCTACACATTTATGATACCAAAAATATTGGTTTTAAAGTCGTTAAAGCTCAGGTATCTTACGAATAATCTTTTCGGTTAACAGGCCACTGCTGTTTAAACTCTGCCAGTTTCCTCACTGGCAAAAAGGCTTGTCTTAAAAGTGTCTAAATATTTAATAGAGATCAGGAGAAGAGTGGGATATCCACAGGTGGGTCAGAAATAAATTAATTAAAACCCCCCAAAAATCCTAGATTAAAAGATTTGAAATCATTCTGGTGCCAGAGTCTTGACAAGCTTTACAACAGGCTGTTCAGGCTGTTTAAAGATATATGTAAATTGAGAATGATGAAAAAGAAGATAGGGTTTGGTGGTGGGAGTGCAAGCCAAGTGCATCTGGATTATGCACCGTGCTGAGGGCACTGCCACGTTCAGAGGGACCTTGGAAGCTGTGGGAAATGTGTTCCCCACCACGTGCAGAAGGTCATGGCTGTGAGGGGCACCAAGGAGGGGCTCCTGCAGTGTAGAGGGGTCCCTGGGGGTGCATGATCCTGGAGAGTAGCTCTGGTCCTGGGGGGTAGGTGTGCCCATGCAGAGCAAGGTCCTGTACAGTGATGTCCTCTCTGGGTGGGCACAGGGCTCTGCAGGTGCCACAGGGCGGGGGGCTGCTGTGGCCCATGTGGGGTCAGGTCCCTGCTAAGGCTCTTGCTGGCTCTGGCCAGTGGCCCGAAGCACTGCTATGGCAGGGAAGTTGCTGGTCTGGTTGTGTGTGCCCTGTTTGAATGTGTAGCTTTACATGCTTCTTGTTGTGTTTCATAGCGATGCTGAGCTGTATGGATTGGTTTGATTCCTGATGGTACCAGAACAGGTGCAGAATTCACCAGCTTGAATGAGTCATCCTTTGGTCATCTGTGTATGCAGGTACAGCTGATACAGGCCTGTATAACCTGTATATCTTATCAACACGTTGCTAGCAAAGTACAGGGTGTGGGACTGCTCTAGCAGTGTGGTGCTGTGCTTGCTTCCCTGCTAGTAGGGAAGGATTGTAGGAATTTCATTAACTTAATTCCTAAGAAAGCAAAATGCAGCAATGTTGATTAACTGGATCATATTTTCCTTAGATAAGAGATTATAAAAATAAATGCTAATAAAGCAATATGGCAAAATGTCATGGGTTATATCTGTAAGAAATGAGAGTAGCGTCTCTTTATAAGAAATATAATATCATGCTTCATTCTATCAAATGTGTAGAGACTTATGTGGACCCATAATCAATGTTACTGG
>WBNO01010547.1:27500-253932 GCA_013400575.1 Peucedramus taeniatus
TTGTTTGGGTTGGCTTGGGTTGATTTGCTTCAAATTCCTTGTTTACAGTTTGTTTTCAGAACAGCAGTTGATCTATCTGGTTTCAGGTGAGTTGTGAAAAAGAAAGCACTTAATTTTAAAAATGCAGGTAAATACAATTCTTGGTGAATATGGGAGTTGAGACACCAATCTCACGCTCCCTTCCCCCTCTTACACCTCCCCGATTCCTGGCTGGCGCTCCCTGTTTGTGCATTGACAACATGTTGGGAAACAGGGTCATCCTGCTGGGATTGGGTAGGAGATTTTATTCAGCTCCTTTCCCTGCAAGACAGGCAATTTTAGATGGAGTAATTGGGGAGGGTTGTTGCAGGCTGTCTGAAGGGCACCCGTGTTTGGCCGCTTTTCTTGTGCAGTGGCTGGGCACAAAGAGGTGTCTCCGGTGTAACTGCATGGCAGCTCTGGAAGGGAGTTAACAAGGTGGCAGAAGAGAAGGAGAGGTTTCAAAAGCACTCATTTTATTTTGAGCTCATAAACTCATTGACAAGTAATGTCGGCGGCATAAGACAGCTGTGAGAAAATTGCCAAAATCCGTGAAGGAAAGAAGTGGCCTGTCAGCTGTCTCTGCCTTAGCCTGCCCTGCAGCCTTGCCAGGGCCCGGCAGTCATCTAGCCCAGCAGAGAGCTCGGCTGCTCGGGGTGGAGAGAAGATGGGAGACCCTCTTTTATGGGCCTTGATAGAAACTGTTTCTTCCTCCAGTAATGTTGTGGAAGATTGCTGGGCTGTAAACCAGCTGGAGCTTCCTTGGGCACAGGATTTGTTTTTGGGCGACACAGCAGTCAGGACACAGTAGGGCCAGGGAAATTTAAAAGAAGCCGCTAGTTCCATCCTGAAATCCTGGTGCAAAACCTTGTGTGGAGGAGGCCCTGTGAAGAGACACAGGGTGAGAGGGAGTTGGATCCTCGCATTTGCAGGCTGTAAGAACATGCCAGGATGTGAGACTGGCCAACTGCTCCAGTGGGCTCAGCAGTCACTTGGAAGAAAACAGCTTCTGAGCCTTGCTTGCATGCTTTATAGCTGGAGAGTTGCCTTGGATACTAAGTTGATATTGAATTGGAAGTAATGGAAACTAGAGAAAGGGATAGTAAAATGCAGTGTATCTGGAGGTAAGATCTTGGCCTCCTTTTGCACTGTTAAAGATAGGATAAACAGTAACTTCAATTTGATTTTTTTTAATATAATTTTTGTTGAGGAAATGCATGAACCAAACTTTTTTGCAAATGCCTTTTCAGACGCAGGGTGGACTTTCAGGCCGAAAATGTCAATAGATCCCTGGACTCAGCAGATGGTTCACAAGGATGTTTAGCTCCCAAGACTTAGAGTGCAGGAACTTGAACTTGAGTTTTTGGGTATCAAGAGAAAAGCAGGGTGGCGAATATTTTAGTCAAGAAATACTATGCAGAAGTGGGAGAATATCCTGGTCTATCCTGGAAGTAAAATGTGCTACTGAAAATGTGATCAAATGGCAAGAGTGTGCAGGTACTGCTATACCTTATTATATTGCTGGCCATATTTTAGAGAGGGAGAGGGAGGGAGAGAGCATCCTTCTCAGAGTAAATGTAAATAAATCCTGCTGTGAACAGTACAGTCCTTTGTGTCAAGTTGATCACAAATCCTGGTATTCATCTTCAGGGGAGGAGATAATGTATGTAACTGAACACCTGCAACCACAGAGCTTTTATTGTGGAAATTCTGCTTGCTGACCTTTTTCCACTTAGGAGTTGAATTTAACCTGTGTTGTATTTCTGAAAGCAGTAGATCAAAGCAGCACACACTTACTCTGTGGACCTCTTTCCTGTATTGCAATCCTATTTGCTTACTTTAATGGCAGTTAAGGTTTTACTATTATTTATTCCTGCTACAGAACCAATATGACTATAAGAGAATAATCAGGGTTTTATTCTGGTAATCACAGTGTTGTTTGTATGAATAGAAAATTAGTTTAAATTGCAGACCTAGTGATGGTCCTTGCTTACACCTCCTGTATTTTTGTGCTTGTTTAAATGTTACGCAGGGAGAGGGGAGGCCAACAACAGGACTGTTAACTTCTACTATGTGTGCTGAAGCTCAGCCTGATTTGCAGGGTCTAAGCTGGATTTGCAGTGGCTACAAGTGGATGTTTTTTAAAAGCTTATAAACAGATTTTATTTGTAAACCACTGAGATCAATAAAGATGGGGCTCCACTATATTGGTATGATGCCACTTTTTAAAGCTGATCCACTTTATGAAGTTCAATGCTATCTGCAGTCTCCAGTTTATGTTTTAAAATGACAGAAGATTGCTGCTTTAAAACCCTGGACCCCAAAAAGCTGCCAAAATCTGGAGCTATGCAGGACTGATGCAGTGCTGGTGAGCTCTGTGAGTCCCACATCTGCCTGTGCTGTGCTGAGCTTGCAAGCTGTTCTCCCCACTGGTGCCTTCCAGAGCACATTCCCTAGCAACAAATACCTACAAATTCAAAGGTATTTAAAGTACTTGGATTGCCTTGTGCATAATAGTACCCACTGCAGAAATACCACAGCTATGTCAAAGATGATGTTATCTCCA
The DNA here is from genome assembly GCA_013400575.1 of Peucedramus taeniatus. Taxonomy (NCBI): domain Eukaryota; kingdom Metazoa; phylum Chordata; class Aves; order Passeriformes; family Fringillidae; genus Peucedramus; species Peucedramus taeniatus. The sequence goes on from WBNO01010547.1 coordinate 30,085, forward strand.
CAAAGATTACCTCCCTCTCACACTGAAGCTTCAGGAAGCACAGCTGAGTTAACCTGATCATTAATGTGATGAAGTGTTCTCACCTGGAGGATAGTTTGATGTCTTCTTCTTCCTTCTGTTCATTGAATAGGAATTTGATGTACTACAAAAACTGAAGAAAGTAGAACCAAAGAGAAATACCCTTGGGAGGCCATTTTAACACAAATCTCAACCAGAGCTGAAATGCATGTGCCCTTTGCAACCATACCTAAACTGTGTTATGGAAGGAGACTTTGTTTTGTCTCTTTCCTTGACTTTCAGCCTCTCTGTGGAATAAAATGCACTCAGGTGCTTAGTAGCCATTTACCTCCAATGTTTTGTCAAATTCCAGTCTTTCTTGATGGTTTGCAAAGCTTAAGCATACCTATAACAGACTGTTATTTTACAGTCATTAAATAATGATGATACTCTCTGCCAGCTTTCTGCTGGCTATTTTTAGCAGAAGTCAGAGGAATTTTCTGGCAGAGAAACATTTAAGAGGCAGTGCAGTATCAATAGCAGCTCCAGAGGTAGGTTATTTTCTTTGTGATGTCTCAGATGGTTTCCTTTTCAGAAAAAAGGCAGGAGGGGACCACAAAGCTCAACAGTTCTTCTGGTACTGTAGTTCCTCCCTGCACATGGACAAGAGATGATTATATTATTTTATTATACTAATACAAAAGGTGTTTGATGATGATGATTAAAACCATAATAACGGTTTTAATTCTGAAATTCTAGTGAGCAATTTAATGCTCTGAATCCAATGGGAGAAAAACCTTCTTTTGTCAGGAGGAAATTTGTCTTGTCAGTCCCTGTTTCTCAGGGATGCTTGCAGACCAGGATGCAGCACATGGGAGGCACACACTCTGCAGTGACGGGAGTGTGAGAGGCTGGGCACGAAGGGCTGTGCCCAGTGGTCTGCCCAGGAAGGAAGGAGCTGTGAGGCACGTGCAACTTTCAACAAAACAAGAATCAAGAAGCTGTAAAGAAGAATTCGGTAAAGATTACTTCAGAAAATAGTGGCATATGATCTAAGGTCACAACACATTTACCTTTTTCACTTCAGTTTTCTTCTAAAACCATCTTGTATTTGTCTTCACGTCTGTGTAATGATGTACAGCTACAGGGCCAACATTCACATTTTGCTATGATTGTCTTCAGCAAATATGTCTGAAGGGGCTGCAGGGCTGAAAAGGGCTTCTCAGCCAAAGTCATTGTGACAAAGTAACATAAATGAGAAGAATCTTGCGCATGTGATTGTACTTGGAAGATGCATTACTTTGTCAAGCTGTAGTGTGGCTTTGGCTGTCTGAGCTGACTGGGGAAGATTTCCATTTCCTTTTGCCTACTGAATTTTCCGTTTTCCTAGAGCTGCCCAAGTTTATTCTCACTTTTGATTTTAGAATGATTCAGAAGCACCCTGGAGATGGTCTGGCTACTTAAGCTTCCAGCCAGTGAGAGAGAAATTGTACATGCAGTGTGATAGAGATCACTCTATGCAAATTGCTCTCCCATTTGCACTGCTGTTCTTCAGATCTAAGGCACAGCATTGGGTGCTCTATTGCAGTCTTCTAAACTTCCTGTCATAGTCTATACTTTGCTTAATAGGTTTCTGAAGGAATGTATTGATTTCACTACATAATGATAGTGACACTTTTATGTGCTTCTCTACTTTATCTCACATTGTGATAGCCCCACTGACCCCGCATCCAGCCTTTGAATCAAGAGCTTCACATTTTGAAAACTTGCAAACCTGCATGTTTGCTCCAGGTGCGTTGGGGGGCTGAAGGGGAGGACTCAGATATCTAAATAGTCAGCAACTTTCTACCATTTGCACTACTCAAAGGTTTAGTGTTGCAGAGATCCACCTGTGATTCTTCCTTGGGACATGTGCAAGTAGAATGCAGCTATGAAGCCCTGCAGAAAGATGTGAACAGGTTCTGGAGGTTTGCTGGTTTCAGTGTTTAGTCTTAGGAGCAAGCTGTCTGTCAATGATGGGTCACATGGAGTTCTTGTCTTGTTCTTGTATGGTTTTAGCAATGCTTGGGTGAATTGAAGTTACCACCTAAACTCTGGTGTCAGTTTGGGGGTTTTCTTATCCTTGCTGTTGCCTGCTCCATCTCCAGGCTAAACAGGATGTCACTAAAGATGGAGAAACCATTCATGCACAGTTACAGCACAAGAGCACGGTATCACCCCTGTGGATGTTGAAAGAATGGAGGAACCAGCAGGTTCCCTTGTGACAAACCTTCATCAAGTGCACATGCTCTTTCAGTTTACTCATTGAGGAGTGCTGAGGGGCAGGCTTTTCACCTGACCACATTGTGTTTGATGATTTGTAGCACTGGGAGCAGAGGGCCCCAGACAAGAGATAAATCCATTAGAACCATCTTGGTTAGCAGATTTTGCTGGACACAAGTGTGTTCAGAAACATTACAGCAATTTGTTCCTTTCTGAAACCAGCATCCTCTTCTTTTTGTGTTGACCTCAGAGACAGGCTGGTAAAACTCCCCAAATGATGACTTTCACGTGCAGTTCTTGTTACATGTTACTGAATAACACAATAAACACCTTGAAGGCTACTGCAAATGGATTTGTGCGCATGGATTAGTGCAACTATAAACATGAAGATGGATTGCCAACATAATATAGCTCTGAAGAAGTTTAGTAATAAATAAGGACTTTTGATTTGAAATGGCATTCTGCAAAGTTTCAAGAGAAACTAGAGGGAGTTTCCCTTCCTCCTGCTCTAGCAGCTAAGAAATAGGGATCTAAATACATATATAGATACGTATACCAAACTCTGTGAGAAAAAAATTGAGATCATATTGAACAAATACATGACCAGTGAGAGAAGATCTATAGTCAATACCAGCTCATCAACAGGTACTTCTAACATTGCTTTGTCCCAGAAATTAAACAAGGAGAGAAAAATCCATCCTCTTTTACTGTGAGATACTGAGGATTTGAATCTGGAACTACCTCAAAGCCTATGAGATCAAAAATATTGACCTGTGTCTGATAAGTCCCTTAAGGGTTTGGTATGGAGACAGTTAACAAGTATATTAACTAATCTGAACATTGGAAAAGAAACCCCAGCGTTAATATAAAAACATATGTAAGTGCTTTTCATGTAACAAAGGTCACCATTTTTCTCTCCATTGTGGATCTGCCTAGAAATTAATTTTTCCCAATTTTTGTGGCTTAGATCCAGTCACCGTTCCTTTCCTTGTCTGAGTGTAACTAGTTCCACCTATTGGTATCATTGTAGTCTAAGATAGCAGGTAAATTGCTTATTTATTGATTTTTCTACAGTACAAAATACATGTTTTGAGAATTAGTAGAATTATATTTAAAATCCTACAACTGATGTAGGTTCTTACCCTGTAAATTTTGAGTAGTTTAGCACTAGTGAAATGGAATGTGGGACAGTGAATTCTGCTTCTGAGCTTACTGAAAATGACCTGGGAATATCAAGGGCTGAGTAACTGCTGACAAAACAACTGGATCTTCTGTTGAAGAGGAACTGGAAAAGTCTGGCATTTTCTCAAGGCCAATTTTGTTACCTGACATTCTGCCAAAAAGGAGCTACGAGTGACAAGGTTAAGGGCTCATTCGATGGCTGTGAAATCAGCATCAAACAAACAGCCACAGGGAGTGCCAGACCATGTTCAGTCCTTTGCCTGGAGTCTCCTAATATTAGGATTACTCTTGACAGACAGAGCAGACTTCCACTGGCCTAGGCAGGCAGAATGAGCAACACAGAACAACTTACTACAAAGCACACAGTGACACAGTGGCAGAAGCTGCCGGTGAGCCTTTGCTACTTTTAAAGCCTCTGTGTCTTAATTTACACTTATCTGAATCCTTCTTTCTCTGATGAAGAAAAAAGAGTTAATACAGAGTCAAAAGTATTTTCTGAACCCTGGGCAAAATGGCAATTGCCTATTTAATCTGGCATATAATAAGAATCTGACAACCATATAAAGAGAACAAAATTTTCCAGTTGCATATTGAGTTTGTGACTCATAGGAGACAATAAAGAATTTTTTAATGTAGTTGGAGTGAATTTAGCCAGTGATTTTAGCCATTTAATAAGGTTTCTTCTGCATGTGACCACTTTGCTGGTAGCCAGGTTAATTTGATCACACTTGTTAATTTGAATCATGTTCCTTAAGAGTATTCCTCCATAATTGTAGGGATTGTAAGTATGCAACTAATACTCCATTCACCATTTATTCAGCTTCAGGTGGTGAGCTGTGTCTTCAACTCATCTTCATGATTGCTCTAAGAGTGCTTATACTCTTCTCAGAAAGATGAGTCTTTGCACATCTCCAGCTGTCCACATGCCCCAGGCAGACCAGCTGATATTGGCAGCGATGAGTTACAGACAGACTGGATCCCAAGGTAAGTAACATCCCATGGAGCAGCAGAACATGTTAGTTATCCAAACAGAGAAGCCATTATTTATAAGAATGCAAAAGTTGGATTGTCATTTGACTGTGCAAAGATATGCACTCCTGACTCAGCAGTGTAGAAAAAGTTGGACTTAATTTCTTATTTTCACCACACAGGTGAGATACAATTGACACACAGATGTGCCTGGACTGGTTTTCATCTGTGAAGGAGTTGCAAGGAGAAACTCAGGGCTTGATGTTTGCCATGTATTGGAGACTTAGGTGGTCATGGCTTGTTCAGTATAGGTCACTGGACAGAAGCTGTGTCAAGAGAACCTGCAGACTGATGTTGCAACACAAACATCACACAGTTGGAGTGTGGCTTTTATCTGCTTGGTGTAGTGCAATTACTTGGTAAGGTCTGACACATAGCAAGGATGGTGCAGCAGTTACTGGTGATGGTTTCATGGTGGTTGCTGACAATGTTCATTTTTCTATATATGTGTGTTACTGTTCAAACCATGCTGATGATTGATAGACACAGAGTATGTTGTTTTCTTACCTGTCCAGTTCCCTTCATGGTGAACACTTTATTGAAGTGAGGAGGAAAAGCATGTGCTTATACACATACTGGCTGTCACAAAATTGATACCTAAAAAAGTCAGATACAAACAACTATACAAAAACAATTCCCTATAGGCTGTAGCAAGCAGGACAATAACAACCCCACTCTAGTCAATTTGTCTTCTAGACCACAAAATTGAACAGACTTGAAAATTTAGTAAAGAGTCATGGGATGATGTAGTTTCCTTGGTCCACCAAAACTTGTGCAACTTATGTTTTTGAGGAAGAAAGAGCAAGCAAATAGGCAACTTTGGGGTGATAGCTTGGTTTTTTTCAATTTGCTGAATCTCACACTGGCTTATGCATTCATAGCATTCAGCATTTTACTTGAACTTTGTACACACAAAAGAATCTGCTGAGGACAGTGGGAAAATAACATATGGGTAGAGACAGGTAATAAATAAGATGTATATGTGTTTATGCTGGATCCATCCATTCCACCTACCCACATACCTAAAGGACATATTACTGCAGTAGCTTAGCATCATGTCTTATCCTTGGCATGTTCATGTTTATGTATTTCTTTTCTGTGAAAAAATGAGGCAAATTGCAGCATTGGTTTATATTCCACATATGTTGTATGTTATTTATTCATCCTCTTTTGCTCTTATATCCAAGAAGTATTTCAAATCATCTTGACATCTCATCTATACACAAAGCTAGGAAATTTTGCATTTCCACCAGTTTTACAACCCAGTGAAAACCATTTATTTATTTTATTTTATTTTTTTGGTCAGTGCATCACTGCAAATTTCTTTCATGAAAGAATGTATTTTTACCCATGCAATCTGAGATTTTGCTTCATAAAACCAGGACCTGCTCATATCCCTGTGGAGGTGATTGCGTAGGGTCAGAGGTTAAATTTAGATTTTCTGTGGTTGATTCATTGTGAAGTTACTTTTCATAATGATATTACCCAGTCTAGCCAGGAGATTGGCCAAAGGGACAGCAGGAGGACTGACTGAGAGGCAGGGACCTTTTAGTTTAGTCTGGAGGAGAAATTGGAGAGACCACTGCCTGCATTCCGCTCCTCTGAGGTTCAGAGGCTGCCTTCCCCAGCTTCAGTGAAGAATGGGGTGGGCCTGACAAAATGTGTAGGAGGGATGCCTTTTTCACACACCTTTAAGTTTCACCACCTCTCAAAAGAATGTGATTGAAAAACTGATGTCTTTTGAATGGCTTATTTTGGGGGTGATCAACATTTTGTGGCTTGATTTAGTTTTCCACTCTGCCTTGCCCTGCCTGACATGCAGAGCAAAATGAATGTCTCGAGCACCAGTTTTATCAAAATGTGGTGGTTTGGGGTGATTTAGATCAAATTAAGCAACCAACAGACTTCTTGAGTATCTGGTGTCCAAAGTAGGGCCTTGGGATCACAGTCACTCTGGCTGCTTATCCCACATGGTGTGGGCATTATAGGCCCCAGAGGTCTGTGGGCAGTTTCAGGATGATTTTGAATGAACTGTCAGGCCCCTGGAGAGCAGAACTGTAACCTTGTCCAGCTGGCTCCAGGTCAGGTTCTGAGTTGTCCGGTAGAGACAAAAAACATCCCTGTTCTGAGATGTGAGGAGAAGTGGAAGATGTGAAAGCAATGCTAATTCCTACTTCTGTCTCTAGTCAAGCGGGTGAGAAATTAAATCGAAAGGAGCTGTGCAAGAAGATGGGGAGTTTGTAGCTTAAAAAAAAAAAAAGTAGAGCAACAGATTCCAGCTCTGGGTGTGATGGAGTTTTGTGGAGCTGAAATTTCTTTAGGCCGCTCATTGTTTTGCTGTTGAATTGCAGGATCTGCTTTCTTAGAGGATGAAGGAGCCAGGCTGCTTAGCACTGCAGGAATGCTAGTGCCTTGTCTGATGTCTCACAGTGAGACACAAGAAAGAGAATTCTGTGGAGGCTCCTTTTTTAGCTGATCACCAGTGAGCAGACAGGTAATTTCTAATTAATACTTGTCAAATTAAACTAAGTTAGTCTGACCAAGATGGAAGGTATCAGAAGATGATCTGCCATCCACGGTTTTAATTTTCTGGGCCAACTGTAAGGCTCTCCTGTGTTCTGATGTCTTTACCAGACTCTTAAATGCTTTAATTGAAAGTGGGACTTTGCATACAAGTGCACAGAATGCCCTGACTCGGTCGCCTGCTTCCCTCTGAGGGTAACACTTGTTCTTGGCATGGGCGGGTTCTGCTCTTTAAGTCCCTTTGTGGTGCTGATCTTCCTGTTTGTGCATATTGAGATGGGAAAGGCAAAACACAATCTTTATTCTGTAGGTGTAGGAAGGGCAATTTTGAATTTTGATTCTTTTGCAGTGAAAAAGTGGCCAGAGTTGTTAACCAAGATCACTGCATTTAAAATGCAAGCCTGAAAAAGGCTGTGTATCCTCACTGTACTGTATTTTTGTTTAGTGTTCTGTTAAATTTCACTGATGGAAACTTTTAATAAGTTATTTTAAAAGGCTGAAAATTAGCAATTTGCACCTTTTAAAAAAGGAACAGTAGTCTTGTTTTGATATGCGACTCCATTATCAATTTGCATCTTTAAACAGGTGTAGTCTTTCTCTGATGACTTCTCTCTTTTGATTAGCTGAAAAAAATTCAGTTTTACTTTGTATTGCACTCTCCTAAGCGCAATTAAAGCAAGCTAGTAACAAAAAACAAACCAAATGTTTAAAGTCCTGGAGTGTGATTCAGCTTATTGTAGCCTAGGCTGTCAGAGTTGACTGGTAATTTTGCTGAAGAGTAGCCCTGCAGGTTATTAAAGAAAAAAAAATTAGTTTCTGAGAATATATCAACAAAAATTTCTTCATGCTTGACAGTAACATACCCATAACCTCCTTATTTACCAAACTGCCTTCAGGGAATAGTCCAACCTTCAGCCTGCTATCGTACAGTGATCTGTGCCTGTTGGCAGAGCAATCTTGACTGATAATTCCCATCTTTCAGCCTGCCTTACCATATCTGTTCAAATTGACTTGTCCCAGCAATAGCATCCAAGGAGGCACCTTCTACTACAAGGTCAAGTTGTGAGAGGTCAGTCTATTCTCCAGCAACCTGGCATATCTGGGAGGTCTGAGATGTATGGACCCTATACAGATTTGTTGCAAGTAAATACCATAAATAGGGCTATGCTGTTAAAAATATGCACAGAATTCCTTTAGCTGAAAGATGCTTGAAAGATTTTACAACATTTTTTATTCTTAACTGTGAAATTGAAATCTTTATTTTCTTGCTATTTCATCACCTCATAAATACTTAAACTTGTTATCAGACAAAAAACTATCAAGTAATAGTTATTTTTATAATTTTTTTCTCCACTCAATTCATAACCATTAATGCATTGATGGTGAGGCTTAAATATTGGCTCAATTCTGTCAATTCTGTCCTGACTTCCACCCAGGCTAACTGAGTTGTGGTGCAGGCTGCAAGGCACTGTGGCAAGTCATAGCTTAACATCATCAGGGAGTCATGCTTGCTCATCTCTCAAGGAGAAGGTGTTCTCTGGCATTAGGGGAAGAAAATGAACCTGAAGATGATAGTCACAGTATAAGTCAAGGTTATGGAGAATTAATTCTTGATAACTCTGAACCAAACTTTGCTGAAATCACAAAGATTTCAGTGGCCTTTAGGCCTCATTAGTAAAATCAGTCTTCAGTTTTAAAGTTTTCTGTCTCTGAGTTGGTAACAGAATATATGTTCAATTAGACTTCTGTGGGTGGCTCAAATGGGAATCCAAAGGAAGAAAAAGCATTAAACTATTCATAATTGACACTTCAGATTGAGGATTTTATCATTTTAATGAGACATCTTCCCAATTCATACATTAATGTCATACAAAGTAATATTCAGTAAGACATATTCATTGTCTTCTGCTGAACGCGTGCAATTTAAGTGCCAAACAATAGGACTTTTGCTTCCTTAAACATAAAAGCCTTAATGTGAACTGAACTACAGAATGGTTGCTGAGTTCTTGTCAAATCAGCTAGCAATTGATTACATGGGGAAAAGCATGGCACTGCATCTATCAGCTCTCTGCATGGGGGAATGATTAGACTCTTTTGATCATTGATAAGGGTATATAAGTTCTCAAAATGAATCCACTCCTCCAACTTTTAAGAAGACAACAGTCAGTCCTGACTGAACATTGGTATGTATAGGAGGATCATAAATGTGAAATACAGGGCTGCAGCAAAAAAATACTTGAAAAATCAAAATCTTGGACTTAGTCTTAGCTTGATTTATCTTTGTGCTGCAGGCAGGAGAGCTGTCCCCAGTGGCAATGTTCTTTAGTGGCTTACATGGCCTCCACACTGGTGAAAGTGTTGTCCTTGAAATCGCCAAGGAATATCTTTATTTCAATTTCAGCTTGAGGTTATCATTATAGTACATTTTAAAGACACATTTAATTCCCAGTTCATGTATGGAAGTCATACAAATTATTGATTTTTAGCCCAGATCATTAAGAATTTTAACACGGACTGTGGCTACTCAGATAAAAGATGTTCTATTAAGAGCTTAACAAAGGTTAATTTTGGCATATAATTAACTCATCATCTAATGAGCTAAAGACAACTTTATCATTTAATTGCTACAACTAGTAAAAAGTTCAAAGAGGAAAAACAACAGCTTTCAACATCTAAGTGCTTAGAGTAGTAGCTGTGCTTAGTCTGTCACCCCAAGGAAGGTTAAAATCCAGACCCTCTTACAAATCCCTTTTCTTAGTGTTTTTCATTTCTTTCTTCTAAGTCTACTTATGGGAACAATTCCTTCACCCTTGGCTTGCTGTATCCATTCTTGTGTGTTGCAGGGTAATATTTAAAATGCAGATGGGTGATGAAATTGTAAGCAAAATTCTGAAAGCCTTCAAAGGAAGGGGGTGTGGGTAACAGACTGGTAGAAGATGACACTAGCCACTAGCTCCCTCCTGGTGTTATCCCTTTACTCCTCAACCTTATCCTTAAGAAGCTGCTGGAGGAGCTTGGTCAAGGAAAGGGGAGACAGCATTTCAGGCAAGAGGAGTAGTTGCATTTCTGGCTGCTGTTATGAAGTAATATATAAATGTGACAGCCTTCCTCTTGCTTGATGTTGTCAGCCTACTTGGAGACTAAGAATTAAACCCAGACATTTTATTAGTCTTAGAGGTTCTGGACATCAGGAGGAATTTATTAATGGAGAAGGTTGTTAAACATTAGAATGGACTGCCTAGAAAGGTGGTGGAGTCACCATCCCTGGAGGTATTCAAGAAATGACTGGACATGGTGCTTAGTGCCACGGTCGAGTTGACAAGGTGGTTCAGTCAAAAGTTGGACTCGATGATCCCAGAGGCCCTTTCCAACCTAAATGATTCTGTGATTCTGTTAATGGACAAACATTTCGTGGGACAGCTGTCCAGCTTCTTGAGTAACTTGTGTAATTTGTCACTTGACAATTTGCTTCATTGAATATGTGGGACCTTGTTTTGGACCTTGGGCTCCTGTTGAACAGAAAGGTCTCTCAATGACAGCACTGGCTGTCCTCATCTTTTCAGAGTTCCAGATTTGAGTTGCATTTTTCAGTCAATTTTCTATGCAGCCCGTGTGGTCTGAACCTGGAGTTTCTGGTGGTTCTGAATGAGGCAGAACAAAGAATTTAATGGTGCTTTGGTGGGAGGTGGGATTAGAGTAAGGTGCAGCAAAGAAGAAAAACCGGCATGAGTAAGGTGGAAAGCGCTAAAGCATGAAATAGAGCAGTTGTTGGGCTGAGGGAGTGAGGAATCAGCAGCCGAGGTCTGTCTGTCTGTCTTCATGGAAAGGTGACTAAAGACAGAATGTCCTGGACAGGGTTTGTGATGGGGTTGGAAATTCAGTAAAAGGTCTTCTATCCTTTTTCCTTACACCTTCTTCACATGATGAGAAACTTTCCTGCAAACAAGCACCCTGACAATGACAAACCAAATCCTCATTAAAACAAAGAAAGGTTAAGGGGAAAAAATAACCTATTTAAAATGAGGTAACTCACCAGTCTTTGAGCTGTAAATTGACAATAGGATTTATATAAATCCATAATTGTATCTCTTTTACCTGCAGTTAGGCTGGTTAATGATGAAAAAAGTATACAGCCTATCGTGAGGTTTTAATGAGGATTCTTTTTGCAGAGTTAAAAAAATCCACCAAATTAAATTCTGCCAATTTACTCCATTGCAAATTGAGCGCCACCCTGTGCGCAAAAAATCATCAAGTAGCTTAAATCAGTTACAGCTAAATGTGTAAGTCAGCGTGTGCTTTAGCCTTTAGTCATGAAGAATATATTAGATTTTAAAAATAAATGGCTTTCTGCTGAGTCTTCATTGCAATGGCTTTCTGACTTTTAATTAAATTTTCAGTACTTGTGGGTACTTCTTCATGTACTTTGTCCATAGAATTCACAGCATCTCTATCATTATATGCGGTGTAAAACCAGAAGCTTGTTCATTCCTTTGTTATTCACTGGTACAATACCTAGAGATTTTTTTTTCTTCTTGTAAGATAAGAGCAAAGCATTTATTCTACAACAATACTCTATAAGAATGAAGCCAGAATGCATAAACTGAGCGTGATTAGCAGTCGCTGGTAGCTCATTACAGTTTGCTCATTAGACACTTCTGGTCTCTTTCATTGGTGTTAAATGAACTTAATGTAAATTAATAAGTATGGGTTCACATCGTTTGCAAGAAGCTCATGACGAAAAGGGAACAGTGGGCGTTTCCGGCCTCAGCGAGCGGAGCCGCTGCCTGCAGGTGTTGGAGGGAATGGCTGCTCCTCTGTGGGACAGCAGGAACCAACCCTGTGAGGCTGGACATTGCCTTTTTCAGCTGTGGCACTTGTGGTTTGAGGGACAACTTCATACCATCAATTGCTAATTGGAAGGGGGAAAAGAGGCCTAACGCTGGCTGGCTGTTTTCTTCTCCTCTGGGACTCTGGTACCAGCCCCAGGAGTGGGGTGCTGGCCCTGCAGAGTGTGTGCTGGCTGTGCCTCCTGGCCTGTGTGAGGTGGGCAAGGGCCAGTGCCCATCCCCAGGATGTGTGAGGCAGGCAGGGTCCAGTGCCCATCATTGGGAGCAGCGTGTGTGCTGGCACACTGGTGGCCAGATAACCCTGAGCTGCTCCCCTCAAAACAGTGTACCTAGCCTGGCTTTTGGGCTGCCAGCCCTCCTACCCAGCCCCTCCTGCTGTGTCTGTGGGCTTTGAGATGAGAGAAGTCAGAATGTGCAACTTTGACATGGGTGGCAATGTGAAGGAACAGCCATCTCCCACTGCTCATCAGCCTGGGATTTAATCTGTCACATCCTCTCAGAGGTGTGGGTGAGGCCAGGCTGGGGTTACCCTTGCCCTTCACCCCTGAGAGCCCCCAGAGCTCCCCACCGGCTGGAAACTGGGCATCCTGCCGTGTCTCGGGTCCCCATTTCATTTGCTGTGCTGGGCTACTGAAAGTAGCACGTGGTGCTAGTGTGAGGACATGGACGTGGACGCAGGCAGGCTGAGCTTTGTTTTCTTTTGCTGAGACTTGTGGGAACATGAGCAGGGCCTGTGCCGCGAGCTCTGCCTGCAGCCACACATCCGCAGGGAAGCAGTGTGGGTGACAGCCTGCATAAGGCAATTGTCGGCGTGTCTGTGAGGAATAGACGGAGTCATGGAAATGTGACAGGAGAATGCAAAGGTTTAAGAAATATTCTTAGCTCACCCCTGCCCATCAGTGCTCATTGAGTGTAAGAAAAATGAATGTGGCTGGGCAGTGGGGGACCTATCATACACCTAATTTCAAGTGTCTCATCACCAATTATCCCCATGCGTATCTATTCTCTTTACCTGATGGACTAAGATTGACTCTCAGACCTGGGCTCTTCCTCCTCTCTTAGTGTTGCTTTCAGCATGTCATTTTTTCATTTGTCTCAGCTGCCACTTTAAAGGCTACAGCCCAATCAGTTACTGCCTGTGTGGCTGTTTGTCTGCAGCCAGTGTCAGTCCTGGAGGTTGGCATTCCCCTTGCTTCTCCCAATTTGTTTGGGACATCTAGGAACCTCTTCCTGGAATTTGATGTAAATTCACTGTGAGCTATGCCTGTACAGAGAAGACTTTAATGGGGACTTCAGAGGTTTGTTGGGGGTGGAGAGAATAATGGATTCTTTATTTTTTAAGTGTAGGAAAATTATGGTGTTGTCCTTGCAGAGAGTTTCACATTAACTGCTTTCATCTGCTGGAGCTGGCTGGAGAGAAGAAGAAATTATGGTGGGGCAAGTGGTGGGAGAGAAGATATTTGAAGGGTGTTTAGTTTTTATTTTGCATCAAAATGAACAGTGGAACTTTTTGAGGAGAAAAAAAGGAATCATTCAGGATCAGTCTTTCCTCCCTTCTTTCTCCCACCTGTTGCTTCTCACTGGATGTAAGTCAAACCGTGTTCAAACCCTACCTGGCTTCTTTCAAATTGAGAATTGGATGAGGATGTTCCAGCGAGAAGTAGCAGAAGTGTGGCTGGCAATAGTTTTGGGTGGCTTTGCATGGATAAGGGTATGTTGGGGTTGGAGGGTGTTTGCAGGGGTTGACAGACCACAGGCTGTGCAGGCATGCTACTGTGGCAGCCCTGATGCTCTGTCAACACCCATCTCTGCTGACATCTGTGGGACTTTTACCTCTCCTCTTTCTAGTGTTCTGCAGAATTGGGCTCCAGAGTGTATCTTCTATAAAAAACATTTCCCTTTTGACTCTATTTTCCAGTGAAAGCTGGTTTTTATTAAGAGATCTCAGCTCACTTGTATCCAGAGGTTGCTGCTCTAAGCCATTAACTATTCACTTCAAACATGGTGAAACTGCCACTTGATATGGTTATTGTGGCACTTTGCTGAGACAGGATTGGGTATCCTTCTGAGGAGAGGTGCTCAGGAAAGGTAAAAGTAAAGGGCAACAAAGACTCAGATGTATTTTTTGTTCCTGTAAGACAGTTTGTGGGGAAAGTATCATTATTACATTCATGTGCTGTGAGCAAAGTTGCTAAGATACCTTAAACATTCTCCAGCAGATCCATGTGAGCTCTCATTTGTACAGATTCTGGTAAAACAAGTTTTCTGACCTAAATCAGCACCAGCCCAGCACTAAGGAGCTGGGTTCTTTTTTCGTCAAGTTATCCTCCCTGTCAAAATGCATTTACATAGAGCCCTGCAGCCTGTGCACTAATAGCGCCTCCCCCTGCTTCTGCCTCCTAGTGGGCTGCTGAAGGAGGCTATACATATGTATTAAGTTATTAAGCAGTGGTGTGGGTTCTCACAAGTTCAAACGCAGAGCATGCTGTGCCTATGCTCAAACGTCTCCAGGAGGGCCTGGATTAATAGAAATGCAAATGGAGCATCTGCACAAGGCCATATGATTAGAGCCTTCCCCCTCACACCTCAAAGTCAAAAGCAGAAAAACACTGCATGTGAAATACAACCAAAAAAGCCTGGTGATATAATATGCAAAGTCTGTTACCAATTTCAACAGTAGTCAGCAAAACGTTGAGCCGCACCCCGCTTTAAGCACCATTGGCCCCACCTTCTCAAAGGTAAGTGCTTTAATCAGGGTGAATTGCTTGGGTCCTAGAGTCCACAGTGATACTTGCCTTTGCCTAGGATTCCAGGAAACTTCAACTCAGCCCTGTCCAGCAGGACTACTGCTAACCTGGGCAGAAAAGATCCTATTTTGTGCCAACTCATGTGGAGTTCTTTCTGCACTGATGGGAAATTTAAGTGTGGCTCATTAAAAAAAAAATTTAAAAAAATCAGTCATTAGTAAAATCAGCTAGGGAAGATACAGTCAGTCAAATTCTGCTTTCAGGACTGATGTTGATGTGAGTCTGTATGTAATCACTCTGAGTTTATTTCCTTCCACCTGAGAGTAGAATTTGACTCACTGGATGCATGTATCATGCTGTGTCAAGGTTTTACATCCTTCTAGAGACACCCATTCAGCCATGGTGTAGACTAGTGTGGCATTATCAGATGTTAGTTCCTGCTGCCACAAGTGTGGGATAACCAGAAGGCAGTGAAGCTATAATTTTGTGTCCTTGGTCCCAACCAGAGCCATGAGATGTAATAGAATAGGGCTAAGTTTTTTCCATAACTTTTAAAATTTTTCTTTGTGTGTTGGTATCAGACCCCGTAGAGGTAGTGAATGAGAATGACTCCTCTATGGAGACATCGAGACATTTCTGCTGGAAATAGAGACTTGTGCCTGCTCAACAACCATACCATAAAATCTGGTGTCTATTTTTGTCAGTTCCTCGTGGTTTGCCTTCTCTGGTGGTAAATTTTCACAGGTCTTTGCAGGCCTCATCTGGCTAGGATACTCTGAGGAGAAGAGAATTTCATTCCACCAAGAGCTTTGCCAGGTAAAGTCTGTAGGGACAGAGGGACAGAAGCTCACTATTCAGTGCCTGTTTGCCAAGTTGTTTACAGCCTTGCAGGGGCATGGCAAAAAGAGAGGTGCTCATACTGGAGAAGCTTACTTTTGTCTTCTACATATGAGACTTCCCACTGGATGTAGATCTGCTCCTCACACATTTCAGAGCCAGGTATGTGAAACAAACCTCTCTTGTATGTAAGCCTCACTGTCTACCATGGATGTACCTATGCAATCAAATATTGTCCTTTATACTTTTGTAAGACTATGTACTGTAAACCTTACTTTTTTCTGCTTCTATGCAGTTACTGTCTTCTTGATCAAGAAGCTATCTTGGTTTTAGGAAAGTTTCTTGTAGTGAGATTACAGCTGGCATTGAAAATTTATTTAAGTGACTATTCATGATTCTGTCAGAATAAGAAATCAGACTGATCTTTCACACATTGTGGAGATTTTATTTAGTTTATCCTTGACAAAGACTCTCCTGATGGTAGAGGCTATTCACAGATGTTGGTACACTTTACTGTCTTTGTGAATAAGGGAGCAAACATTTGAGCACTTCCCTGCTCTAGAGTAAGGCTCATGAGCAGCTGTTGTCTGTACATTGGGTTTATTTAATATGTACAGAGTGAAAACACATCTAGGTCTCTGCCTATGGTGTTCTGTGTGGAAGTGTGGAAACTAACCTGAGCATAATGTAACTTGGTTTATGAAGGACAGTCCCATATATCTGATTCAAATACCTCTCAGTTATATGATCCTTACAGAGCAGCTGGTTATTTTTAGTACTGCTTTGAGTAACTTTAAGAGCTGAAATATGAATATTGCCCTACACATATTGCAGTTTCTTCTTCAGAATCAATTGCCATGTTCTCTTGCTATTTTTGTGCTGCTTGATATTGTAATCCATGTTTAAGTCACCTGACTTGTATTCTGGGACCTACTTTCATGCGTCTGTTGCAATAAACCTGCTCTTCCAAGCTTCCCTTAGAAAACTAGGAGAATTGTCCTTGTTCCCCAACTTAGGCTTTTGAGCTGGAAAGCAAGCCAGAAAAAAAGCTACACATAGAACAATATGTTCTACTTTTGTAAAACAGAATAGGAAAAGCTGCAGAGTTCTGGGGATTTTGTTGGTGCGGATATTTTGTTTGTTTGTGTTGTGTTTGGTATTTTTTGCCTTTTTTTATTTTTAGGCAGCTAGAAAGTAACTCTTTTTGTGATGGAAGTAAAATTTTGTATATGTCTTTAGACAATGTCCCTGAATTGTTGGACTTTTTTGTTCCTCTTTGTCTATAAAATTCACAGAGCAAACAAAACATTGGGCTAGATGGGGAATTGGGTGTAATTCTTCTTTTCAGTGTCAGAATAAGGTGACTGTGAGCTGTAGCTCACCTTCCTGGTTTGATAGGTGATAGCATCCTCCTTCACAGTTTTTCAGCAGAACAGCAGCATGACTATATGGAAGCCTTGACTCTTCAAAGACATTGCTGGATTTATTTGTGTGGTAGTTAATCAAATTTCTTATCTGTTCTCAAACCTTAGAACCAATGGTATGTAAATTCCTAAATAACTGCATGCACCAGGCCTGCACAGACCAAGATAGAGGAAGAATTAATAAAACATACATATGAGTCTCTGCTGATTTCTCCACACATTAAAGGCTAGTGATTGCCCAGCAGTGAGCACGTTTGTATACACACTTCCCACATGCCATTAACAGGGCTGACCTCTTTCAGCAGCACACACAAACCCAAACTATATCTACAGGAACCTTTTTATTTCTCTTAGACAGAATATATTATTGTGGTGTTTTCAGTATGGTGGGGAAATGAATAAAGGAAACAGTTCCCTTAGGTTAGAGACTCTGACTTCTAGCATATTATGGGCAGGATGAGTGTAATATCTAATGGGAGAAGGGCCATTCCTGTCCAACCAGTTGCTGCTGGTCCACAGAAAAAACAGTTATGTATCTCTGGGAACCTATTTGCAACCTTAGTTGCAATTGCCATGGTTGATTCCATTAAAAGAGAAAGAGGAATGCACAGTAACAAGGAAAAGAAATTATTGATTATAGCATTTATTTGTTCAAGAGGGGATTCTGCTCTGAAAAATAGCACAACAGTTTGATATGGATGAGTAGGTGTATTTGCCCACTTTGATATCTAAAGCAGGTGTTTGTTGCATATAATTTATTTTGATTTAAGTAATAAAAGTAGCTGCCTAGGTGGAAGTGTGGCTATTCTATCACATATATGACCTATAATAAAAACCTGAAGTACTCAAATACTATTTCAAACAGGACCTTTATCTTTCAACTATCTAGAAAATAATCCATTTAATTCCTATGAAGGGGGCAGAGCAGGGCAATTACAGGTATGACTGTAATTGCAGGTATGACTGAGTATATTTAAAACCTACTCCTTCTGGTTGACTACTGCCCCATAGCTGAAGAATAATACAGCCTACAGAGCAGATGTCAGATAAATCATTTGTGATCTCCTGGACTGTTTCAGGACAATCTCACCCAGGTAAATTTAAATTATATTAAAATGGTTTGGTCCACATGAAGGTACTTGGAGCACTGTGGCAGTGCATGAAGCTGAAGCAAACTGCTGTGTTGGTAGCTCCTAAACCATTTCTGCTAAGTCATTAGAGGAGGTCTTGGATGTACCCTGTACTGGTTCTTGCTCCATTGTGACTGAATGTAATTCCCCAAAATGCTCAGCTCCTGCTTGAGCTCATTGGCTGAGCTCTGGCATTTGAGAGGATGCTGCAGATCCCAGTGAGGTACTTGCTTAGGGGAACATTGCTGAGGGATCCCTTGGGACAGATCTTTCAGTGCTGCAAAGCCTCTGAGCCCCAGTGAAGCTGTCAGTCAGAACATCGTGCTGCAGCTGCAACACTGTTGGTAATGCTGTGAAGTAAAGGGAGAGCCTGGCTGACGGTCAGATCTCACCTTGAGTCTTCAGGATGAAAGTTACATATCTGGCACTCTTTGAGGTGTTTTTTAACCATATTTAATTAGGAATCTAGTAAGCCTCTGAACATGGAGCCCTTTGTTGCTGCTTTCATAATGTCACTTCTCAGAATAGCACAACACAGTAAATGTTATTTAGGAAGAAGATACTGTAAAAAAACTGTAACAAATTACTCCTTCAGGAAGGCTTAGTGGTGAGATAGGTGCTCAAAGTTTGGAGATAAAGAGAGAATAACAATGGGGAGTAATAAAGAGAAAATAATTCACATGTCCAGGATGAGTGCAGCCTTTATAGGGATGAAGAACATTTGAACATGAACACCACTAGAAGGCAAGAAAGTGTCTATTTTTCCTAAAATAAGCAGGATCTTTCCTAGCAGTACTTGAGTAATCTGTCTGTGCAATGATCTAAAGGTGTATCCTGCTTTCTGTTTTTGATCCATGTGTGTTCATGCTTTCTGGTTCACAGCCCTTGGCTGGATGCTTAGTGGTGGGAGGAAGAAGGACCCCACTGGAGTGAAAGATCAGTCTGATTCTTAGATTATATCTACAGAGTGCAGCAAAGTTCTGCACAACAAAGTCATGACTGGGACCTTCCCTCCTTCAGACTAACTTGACATGTAAAAATTTAGGCAGATTCTTGCCAGGTCAGAGCTGTGATGCTTCACTTGGTTCCCACAATGGATTTGCTTCAGATCCATTGCTTCAGAGGAGAGGGCATGCATGAGGCACAGAGCTTAAATGGCTTATGCAGAAAATTATGACAGTTTTTAGTTAAACTGGGAATAAAATCTTCCAGCCTTTTCCCTCATGTCTTTTCTCTTGACCTCTAGCATTAAATCTCTCTGGGTTTTTTTTTTCTCCCATATCTACCAATTCATTGTAGATTGGGTGGTCTTTTTTGTGTTTATGAACTGGTGACACCATATGGGAGATATAGTTTAACATTGGCTTGTGAAAACTGAACAAGGTGGAAAGCGTGCTGTAACAAAATCATCCTTTTATTCAAGTGACAACCTCTAGGACAAGCTGAAGAGAGGCAAAGACAGCTTTACATCAATATGTTCTGTAAAAAGATAGCTGTCTCCATATAGTAACTTTCTGGCTTTTGTGTGTACTGTGATTCTCTTTACAAGTGCTTCTGAGGGCTGCAAGAAAGAACTCTTACAGCAATATCATCCTGTTCAATAACAGTCACCTCACATAATACCACCAAGGACAGTTCAGGTTTCTAGGGAGCCAGTGAACTGAATCAGTGATGTCCTGTGGACACTACATGTTAATCCTTTAAGAAAATCTTTCTGTTGCTCTCTGGGAATCTCCCAGCCACCACAGTCCTTCTTCTCTCCAAAGTAACATGAGATACAGTGATCTCTGCATGTTTGGCTTCTCTTTGAAATGCTACAAGAACACTCTTTCTTGCTGTGTTTTAGTGCAGTGCAAAAGGGTGCACTCAATGGACTCTCAGATCTGAAGGAAAAGTAGATTTTTTTTGGTTGACTTTTTTTCCTTTTAGTTCCCATCCTTCTTTTGAACTAGGACTAGTTTTACAGGTATTGTGCTTCCAGCTGACACTCACAGAATTAAAGTGATATGTATAGTTTTTGACTAGTAAGAAGTGTGGGGTTAAAGTTCTTTTCTTCTACAGAAATGGTCCTGTTGTAGATTTTTTTTGTCCTTCCAGTATGGTCTGTGTCCCCTTAAAACACAGCCATAAACAATTTCAGTGTAGCAGAGGTGGCAATTTAATGCAAATGCCAATGAGAGGATGACTGTACAATGCTTTACCTCACAGATGAGCAGATGAAGAAAAGAATCAGAGTTGTGGCAGACTGAGAAACAAGCCAAAAAAATTGGTGGGCTAGTTCTCATCTCAGCAGCTTGGTCATTCCAGGAAGTACCATAGCAGAAATCTTAACTGTTGTGAAGTTTAGGTTAATCTCTACAGTGATTCAAGAAGTGTCTAGAAAGAATTGGAAAGGATAGGATTAGACCCGTGGCTTCCTTTCTTCCCAGAATACAGCTTTCTAAGATGGCATCAGATGTTTGTGGACAAGTCATGATATTGGCAGCACTGTGAAAAATATCTTGGACTTTAATGACCATAATGTTTTGAAGGTAATTAAATATATCTGCTACTCAACAATGGATACTGTGTTGACCTAAGTTTTCACAAATGACAGTCTAAAATCTGTGGAAGGCTAAGTAGAGCATGCTGGATGCTTGTCACTTTACATAACCAGACTGGGTGCTTACAGATCTAATATGCAGACCAAGGGCCCCTGTGTTTGAGAACCTAGGCTATCCTATACACCCAGCTTCTGAGCAGCTTGTTCCTGCAGCAGCTGTGGCTGTCTTAACACTTGTGTTTTACCAATATTATGTCTAATCTTTTAATCTGCAGCTTTATACTTGGATTTTCTTCCTCTATGGATATATTTCATTAATTTCTCAGTCCATTCTCTTTTTCGTTCCTGACACTTTGCAGGACTTTTTTCCCACTCATTGTAATTCCTCTTTCCCACCTCACAGTGACAATAGCCAGCAGTCTGGTTGGCCTTGGTGCATCATGTACTCAGTGAGCAGCCTCATCCCTAGACAGGGCAGCAAACCTTGGCTAGCAGCTCTCTATTGCCTACAGTAAACAAAGTGCAAGTGTTTGCTGTGACTCTGTTGGCAGTCTGAAGAACCCTTTTAGTCCCACTGGGGAATTCCTTGTTAGATGCTGTAGAAATATGGGTAGAGTTTCAAAGTTTGAGTAGATTCATGGTTATTTTCCTGTTTAGAATCTTTGGAAATACATGAAGAACCAGAGTGCATGAGCTCTGGATCCTAGATGCCAAACCTGTATAAGCTCCGGCAATGAAAAGGGAAAATAATTTCTGACTAATCATAGCCAAAGAGCTTGTCTTGAAGACTATTCCAGGTCACTGTGCTGTGGGCTCTGGACGTCCATTTTGCTCCAGTGAGGTAACTTTTGAGACAGAATCTCAGTGGAGAAACAAGAAGTTCTAATTTGTTGCTCAAAGTAGAAAAGTAAATGATGTTGCACTTCATAAATAGGGTGTTAATGATAGCAATGAAATAATCGATTTCTCCTCATTAAGTAACAAACAACACAAACTGAAAAATTAACCAGTTTGTTTCACACAGTTGGATTAATGGAGAACAAAGCAGGTTCCTCTCACCAATGAATAATGACCTAGAGAAACACAGTGCTAATCAAGACAACAGCGCTGGTAGTAAACAAGTCAATCCTGTATTTATTAGAGCAGTAGAACATGCATAATACATTGAGCTCTAGTTATCAGCTGAAAGTTGCACAATGCTGGCAAAATAGTCTGTTGTATCTCTACTAGAAGGAGATTGTTTCCTTGACAGGAAATCCATATGTCTAGGAGAAAAGACATTAATTTAGTAGAAGGTGAGAAGAGTGCCACATGTAGAGCGGGTGGCCTGCTCTTGACGGAACAGCCATTCAATAATTACTCTAAATGCATCACTAATACAGCAAGAAGCACTGTCAATCAGTCAGCACCCTGACTTTGTAAACTTATTAATGCAGCTTAGCTTTGACTAGAAGTTTAGAGGAAACCATGGATAGCATTTAAATAATGCAAAACAAGAAAATATTATACTAGGCAAGTCCAACTGTTTTTTGGTTTGTTTTTTTTTTGCACAGGAATGTGCAGAGGTTTCAGTGTCTATGGAGTGAGCATATTGGAATGGGATTCAATTCATTTGACTTCTTGTAGTGTACAATAGATTTGGCCTAGAGAACAGCATGCTAAATTGGACCTTGGAAAGCCTGCTCTGCCTTTGACCTGCTGGATGATCTTTTGCTTAAATGTGCCTTTTTCTGACATACTTAAAAGATAGGGAGGATGATAGTGCCTATTGTAAAGCACTTAGAAAGCAAAGAAGTCCCATATGGAAGGCATGTAAGAATTGCTAATTTCCTTCATTGTGCTTAAAGTATATTAACCTTAAATTTACTGGTTCTAGTGGAATTACTTACGATCTCATTGGAGGGGTTTTCTCACTGAGGTGAAGTTGTTTTTTCTGCTTTAGTTGACTGCCTATATTTGACTTATTATGCTAGTACCAAGAAACAGCTTCATACATTCCGAGTTCAATAAAGGATAGATTTAGTGCTGAAGCATTTGGAAGGTGGTGAGATAGAAAACTATGACTAACAGTAACTGCTACTCAGTAAGCCTCAACTTAGGCTCACAAAACCAGTTAATTATAAAGAATCAACTGTCTTCACTGTATACTCCCTGATTTTGTCTTTGTTTTAATTCAAGCAACAGTTTTTTTGGCAGTGTGATTTACTGTAACTAAGTGCTAGTTGATGGTGTTCCTCGTGCAGATGTTGGTCTTTGAAAAAGTCAAATAGAAGATATTTTCAGTTTAAGATAGCTCCGTTTTCAAAAGCTAGAGGTATCACCATTTTTTTCCTAACAGATCATGTCATGGCACAAAAGAAATGTGATTCTGCAGAACTGCAAAATCCAAAGATAATGAAAATTCATAAAGAATTGATAAAAAGAAGAGGAAGTATTAGGGATATTCCTGAAGAAGCTGTATCAGTAGGGGAGTTTCTATTACAGGTAACTAGAGTAAGTCCCTCAGGAGTCTTCTGTTTTCATCTATTTATTAAACAACTAAGAGAATAAGACAAACTATAAATTAATTATACTTACCAGCGACATAAAGTCAAGGCAGTGGTGAACACAGATAATGCAATTCACAGACAACAGGGGGCCAAATTTTCTTCTTGCTTACACCTGTTCAATCTTACTGAAGTCAATGGGATTGGACAGGTGTAACCGAGGGGAGAATGTAGCCTCAGGCCTTTTCTACAAAGGGGTGGAGAGCTGGTGAAAGATGCTTAATGTTAATAAATATGAAGTCTTACCCATTAGTCTGAGATGCACAAAAGACAAGGAATGAAGTGAACAGAGAGATGAGGTGCACAAGTGCCCAAAGCATGGGCACTTTGCATACAGGAGCTCTGGTGATTTCAGGGGATGCTGTGGGATCTCAGCCCAACCCAAAGCCAGGTAGCTTTTGTGGTGGCTCAGAGGAATTGCACTGATGAAGGATTTGGAATGTTTAGATCTGTGTGCACAACCTGCATGGCAGATTGGAGCATAGCACATAGCTGACATTCTATTTATTGGTGACTTACATATACAGTAGTAATGACTACCTCTTATAAATTAAGTGTTGTCTCATAAACAGGTTAAGTGCCAGTACCTTCCAGCCCTGCAGTTCTCTCACTCAAACTGTTCACCAGACTCCTGTCTGATAAAAGGTATCCACAGCCTTACATATTCATTCACAATCTAAATCTCAGGTTACCAAGGTAACGAGCAGGTTAATCAGCTCCACCACACTTCCTTAATTGAGGGAGAGTACTTCATTCTCCACTTCAGTCAGCTAAGTACAATAGCCTTTTTTAGTTGGCTCTCATAGACTGTTTTTGATCCACTTGACTCTGAGACAGTTCCCCTCTCCAACTACAGTGTACAGTACTGTACACTAACAACAAATGTGATTGAATTGCTGAATTACACAATGTGCTTTCCAACTGTCTTGTGCTACAATATTCATACATAATTTATATTGGAATTGCATTAGGTTGTGTCCTTTGCATGAGATTGGCTGTCTTGTAGGTTATAGCACCAGCCCTGTGATGAAGGTGGGGCAGAGCCATTCTGCACAAGCATGGTTTTGGGAGATTGGCCCATGACTGAAAGAGGGTGGGGCTACACATGGGACTGGGGAGCCTTTCCTTGCTCTGCCTGTCTGCCTGAGGTATGTTCCTTGGCTCAGTTCTCTGTCAGTGAAAGCAATTCTCCATCAGTACATGAGAAGATAATTTCCTATAGATATACTGCTGATTTGGATTGAGATTGTGTGTGAAGCGCTCCAAGGCAATCTGTGCAACCGCCTCATTTTTTCTGGGACCCCTTACCTTTAAATTTTAAAAGAAAGAAAACACTATGCTGTATCAAGTGCTTTTTGTGAATGTTCAGAGCTTAGCCTTCGTCTCCCTCACCACCAGAATCTCAAAGCTCACAATATCTCCTAAAAGGACTTCAAGAAGTCTTCCATACTTTTTGTAAACTGATAAGCAGGGAAGCATATAACTATCACTGAAATGAAGCCACTTGTGCAGTATAGCATGTATTTATCATATACAGAAATAGTATCCAGCAATTACAGGCAGAAAGTACACTGCTTTTACAGGGGGATTCAAGCAGGAAAAATGAATTAGAGCTTCAGCATTAATAAAACTGATGCAGCTCATGGCAGTGAGTCTGGACTTTTGCTTACATACATGTGGATGAATCTCCAGGTTTATGTCTGTCTTTTGAGATGGGAGCCATAATAACACAATGCCTTCTAATGCCAGTCTGGAGAGTGAAGCAAGTAACAAAACCTCGCCCTAGTTTGTGAGTGCAAGGTTTTCAATGACCTCTTCAGACACCCACCCTGACCACCAGTGTAACCCTAAATCCACTAAAGTCACTCAAGTACCCCTAAATTTGAAAGGGGAAAAAAAGTAAAGAAGTATTAAGAATTTTAAACCAGGACATTCTTTTAGTATTTGTTGCTGAGAACATGAAATGTTGATTTGTGATGACAATAGCTGGCTTCAAATTTTCATCAGTATGGGACTTCTAAATGCCTGCTACTAGCAGTGTATTTTTATTTATTGTGGTGTGTGCCTCTCTTTAAGTTTGGGAATCATCAAAATAGGGTAGACTCAGCCTTTGTAATACAACCCTCTAGGAACAATTTTATTCAGTCAAAGTAATACTGAGACCTTGGAGAGGAGAATTGATCTAAAAAGCATATTTTTTTTAAGAGAAGCCCTTGCACCAACCTTCTATTGTATATTATCATTAACAATTTCTGCTAACCCAGGAAGACACGCTGCTTTCTAAAGTAAAGCTAAAGCTCACTCAGCTATGTTAGAAGCAGATTTTTGAATCCCTTAGTTCCTCAAGTCTTTAATACTGCCTGTAAATCTTGACAAATTACATTTTTGGGCTTCAAACAATGTTTTTTTATGAACTTTTCCAACTGTCCCCCTGAGAAATATCTAAATGACCCAAGAACTACTTACATTTTTTGCACAGTGTAAACCAAAATTTCACAACTGCTATAATTTGAAATATTGTATCCCTCTGTCTTGGGAAAAAAGGAAACAACCCACAACCCCAAGCTCTCCACAATCATGTTTGTTTTTTCTTCTTGACTGCATATGACATAAAACCAGCTCCCATGTCTGGGGTTCCAAGTAACCAAGACAGAAATCTGTTATTTTTTAAATTAAAAATACTCAAAGTTTAAAAACATAGAGGTTAATCTGGAAATGAGAAAATATATATGTTACTTACCAATGAGAAGGAACTTACTAAATGTAACTTCTGCTGGAGAGAGAAGGGAAAGAGCAGGGATCCCCACAGTCAGAAAGCTTCACTGCATTTATGCCCATGCTTCTGGCTAAGAAGAAAAAAACACATTCACAGCACCAAATGCCCTCTCAGCATTATGTGCTTACCACTGTTATGAAAATGTTACTTCTTTCTCTTCAGTTAATTTGCTTGAGATGCTAAACAAAGATGCACACTGGCAATCAAAAAAGCTATAGTGTTATTTCAAAGAGAAACAAAAATTAATACAAAGAGTAAGACCTGTACCATGAGGATAGTTGCAGTTGGTGAATTATTAGCAGAGAAAGTGAGCCAAAGAGATGTTCCTTCTGTTTTTTTCCTCTGGTATTTCCATGATGGTCTTAGAAATGCTTACCTGATTTTAGTCACTTAAGTACCTTTTTTTATTCATATACACCCAAGAGAATGCACATCTCTTCATTTAGAATAAAATGGTTTTGCTGCTCATTTCTGTAGCACTTTTGACTGTTAACCTTTAAATTGGGGGGGGGGGGGGGGGTGGGATGCTTGCAGTAATAAGGCACTCCCAATTATTTTACAATTAAAAAGAAATCAGAAGAGAAAATTTTTAAGAAATGCATATAGTGATTTCAGCCCAGATACTATTCAGAAATTAACCCCAAAGAAGTGCTCATTACAAAGCAGTTGAAAACATTTATTCCTTGGTAATTGGAGGTTTTTTTATTTCTTTTCTTTATATCCACTTGAATGTATAGAAAAGATGGCTGTGTACTTCTGCAGAATCTTCCTGTCTTTACAGTGTTTTAATTTAAAAAAAAAAAGACACAAAAAGACAAGGCAAACAAGTTTGGAGTTTTAATAAAGTAAAAAAGATATAAAATATTAGCTTGGTGATATGAACCAAAAATACAATCATGAATATTGATGGGATGTAAGATTATTCCCACTTGTAAAAAACACCTCCATAACTCATTTGTGACTAAGGCAGATTTGAATTATGGGATTTGCAGTTCACTCGTGGGATAAATTACATATTCCTCAGATAACCATTATGTATCTGGCAATGTCTGTATCATTCACAGCTCTGGGTAACAGCAAGAGACTGAGCTTTCCTATTGCTTTAGTGAGTGTACTCTTCAAACATTTATTGTACCATGGTTATTGCAGGGGATAAATAATGCATATGAGGGAAGAAAATTTACATTATAAGTTGATTAAACTGCTTAACAGTTTTTAGCCACTCTCTAAATAAGGATTTTTAACCAGATTTAATCTATGCAGTGTTTCATGTCCAAAGAACTAGCATTTAATCTCTGTTTAACTGAAATTTAGTTAGCAATGTTGACACCTCTGCATTTTAACACTGGGATTTCTTTGTGAGACACAATCCCTTTCACTCAACTTAATATCCCATCTTGGTCTCTAAGGGAAAATAATTGAGTTTAGGCTAGTTCTAAATAGCGATAAGGACAGGGAACACAGATGGGTATTTCATTGATTAACACTAACACTGGCCTAAGGCCTTGGTGTCAGGCATTAGATTAGGACATTACTAAGAGAATGACAGAGTTTTGGCACTTTATTCCTCCTCAATAACATTCTTTCACATATTAAGTTTATCCCACCCTAGGTAGCTACTTTATCATGCAGAAGGCCTTAATCCACTGATGTGACTCTATCTGCTTTCACTTTGATGCTGCCTCTGTTTACAAGAGTAATGCAGCCTGTGTAAGACAAAGTACTCGTGACAAGAACAACTGAATAAGGCTTTTAGATGCACAGAGCTCTGACCTAAAAAAAAAGGAAAAAAAACTTCAATAAACTTCAAAATACTCCAAAGCAAAAGAGAAGGGAAAAAATCAACAAAAAACAGAGGCTTTTTGAAATGAAGTTATGTTGTTTGCATCATGAAGAAGCAGACATGAGTTTTCCATCAAGAAGATTCAACTTTACTGATCTTCTTGTACTGCACTTTATCTTTTCTTCACCTTTGACCTTCCTTTCAGTGTCTCCTCAAGGCATCATGAACGTAAGCCTTGTGGTGTTCTTTTAGAAGTAGGATTGCTGCTATCCCCTCTGGTGAATTTAAGCAGCTGTTGGAGTCAGTGACAAGGTTGGCTACAGATTTGGTGTACTGGCTGGGAAAGAGATTATGGGTCAGTCCCCAGTGCTGGGAGACAAAAGATTCAAGTAGTTCAGGATTTTTTGGATATCCGAAAAAGATTTCATGAAATTTGTAAAGATCTAACAGTGTATTGCAGGTTTCATGTGGTCTAAACAGCTTATAGCAAGTAAAACTCTAGGTAGCCAGTAAGTGGTGTTTTCACAGCAATGCTGTTTTGCAGAGGTGTATGAGGTCTTGTGTAATATAATTCCACAAAATTGCATTGCTGAAGACAGAAACTAGTGATTCTTAGCACTTTCAGGAACTGTGACTATTAGGTGGGCTGCCAATTTTACGAAATTCAAACTAGATTATAGGTGTATTTATTACAGGAAAATGAGTTACTGGTGTGTCTTTTTCTCTCTAGTTAAAAGAAGATTTAATAGACTGGCTACTGAGGGTGGCATCTTGGATTTTTAAAAAGCTCGTTTAAAGAGATGCTAGCAAATTTATCTCCTTTATTTCTAAATAATGGGAAAATTTTTGAAACTCCTGAAAGACAACAGAGTTATGGGCAATGAGACAAGGGTTTTGACCTTATTTGTTTGAATCTAATGCAGATTTTCCTCCCACAAACACAGACTTTATTTAATTTTGTTTGGAGTGTCACTGTACCTGGATTCTGACCGAAGCTAGGAAAGGAAATCGCCTTCTTTCAGTTTCATACAGCTTACAAGAATTTTTATTTTATAAGCACTGTAAGCCTGCTGTGAATTCTGGCAACCAGGAAATGTTATGTTATATTTTTATGTTTGCATATAAAGTAGTCCTATTAAGATTGTTTAAAATTATCCACATGACACAGGGGCTATCTTAAATTGTTCTTGTTTACACAGATTGAAAATCTGGCCTTCAGTGTTCAAACAGAAACATGTATTTTCTTTTCATTTATACTGGTGCAGAATAGAAGTAACTCCATGTAAGCCAGTCGAGCTGAATAAGAACCAGAGAAAAGAACCTGTCTGGTGGGTGGCAGTTTTTTGCATGCATTGAGATATAACACTGGGATAGTTCCCTTTTAGAAGAAAGAGTGAAAACTTATCATGTGACTTTTCCAGACCTTTAATTTTATATGAATGCTCCCACCTATTTTATAGTTTGTACACTGTATGGACAGTTTGTTGTCCAATTTTCTACACAAATGCATGAATTTTGCTTGAATTCCCCAGCCAAAATTCTTTCTGGAATTATCTCTTTAGATCATCATGATTATTTTTATAATGATAACAACTCTTAAGTGACTTGTATTACAGAGAATGCTGAAGTGGCTTCTAATTCTGCTTTTTAGATAATTTCTTTTTTTGCACATCATCTTCAAAATGTAAAAAAATGTTTGTTCTCCTGCTTTTTTCAGTGACAGCTTCATGGCAGTTGAGTCTGTGTAACAGTTTTCAGTGCAGTTCCTTTTCCCTAAATTTATTTGTAAATGAAATGTTATTGGCAGTGCTGATGAAAAAGAAGGTTCATAGGGCTGGAGCTTGACAAAGTGTGACTAGATGCTGGAAAATTTCGTCACCTTTGCTTTCTCCTGGCAGCCTTGGCCCAGTTTTCTAAAAGTCCTTTCTTGGCAGCCTTTCTAAGCAAAAGAAGATATAATGGCAAATTATAGTTTGATTTTTCAGGTATGGACAGGATTGCCACATAATGCAGGATTTTGGCTCAGGTTTCCCAAGAAGAAAGGTGGGCACAAACATCCTATGACCTGTACTCTCCACAAAGAATTTGCATTGATTTTGACAGCACTTGAAAACATAAAAGGTCCTAACAGTTCAAAGGGTGGTATTTTAAAAGAAGTAATAAGCTATATTTGTTAGTTCTGAACACTGAAGTGATGTGAATGTAACTGTTTCTGTCCACCTGTAAGATTTCAAAAATGCTCTCTTTCAAGCACTTCTTTTTCATCCTTTTTCTCGGAATGGTAGATAGAAACCTCACATTGTTTGGAGGAGAACTGGGTGCAGTTGTGAAGCTTTTGAGTTCTTTATGTGCAGCAATGAACAGGCTGGTTTCAGATTTAAGAACATGGTGTTACATCAGATCAGGAACGTGAGTTTCTCTGTTTACCCTTTAGTGCAGGACATCCTGACAGCTAGGGTTTTAAATCTTCATGTTTTTGTTGTTGTTTATTTTATTTTGTTTTGTTTTGTTTTTTGTTTATTTGTTTGGGTTTTTTTGTTTGAAAAGAGATTGTGCCTGTGCAGAAAAATGTAGAACATTTCCTTGAGACTTCCTGTCAGTGTATGAGTTTAATGCACATCTGAGACATTGGCAGCACTATAATAAGCCACAGTGGTAGTTACCATCTGTCATGTTGCCAAACTATCTCAAGGCACATTTGTCTTTCTCAGGGAGAGGAGAATATGTCAATGCACTTGGAAATGGAAAGAAAAGCTGTGCTTTTAGTCCACTGCTACCACATAACCACATCTGGTGCTTCTGGACATACATAGAGGAGATTAGCTCCATCTACCCAGTGCAATGCCCAGAAAGGCAGGGCAGAAGTCCACTCACTCTCTACAGCTTAGTCCACTTCCAAGGCAGCTTCAGCTGTAATATGCCACCAAAATATCACTGCTTTTTGTTGTTCACTAGGTCATTGGTAGCTTTCCTACAAAGTCAGAAGTGGCAGGAGATAGAGACGAGATAATGGAGCCTCAGTGGGTGTGGGAATTGCAGGGGTTCTGCAAACCTCTGTGGGTCTTCACCCTGCTCCTAGGTGTAGCTGCTGTGCCACTATGAAGGCTCCTGGGCAAGGGCAAAGCAGGTGGGGAGCCTTGCAAACATGTGCTGCTCTTGCTCTTTCTGCCTTCAAAAGAAATGGGGTGTCTGTGTCTGGAGGCCAGGGCACCAGCACGACAAGGTCCGGTGGGAAAATGGACCAGGGTAAAAAAATGTATGTGGGAAAAAAACCCTTGAAAACCCCACTCTTAGTTAGATAAAATATGCTTGACGGAAAGATGGTGAAAGTAAATATTAATGCTCAAACACCACAATAATTTGGGTTTTTTACTTTTTAAGTATTCCACAGTTTCTGGAAATAAGGGAGAAAAGTGTCTGATTGTGAGTGTCAGATTGGGTCTGTGTTTTTGGGGGCAATTCCTGTGTCAGTTGGGATGCAATTCCCACTGGTATCAAGTACACTCTCAAGTACCTGATTCTGCTGTCAAAATTGGAATGAATCCTGAGGGGAAAAATTGCAGCTTCAGTGTTTATTGTGTTCAGATTGATCAAAAATCCAACATGTCACACTTCTTTGATAAAATAGGACTTTATTAGAGTGAATTTCATCTTAAATGCGGACTTTTATCTAATTCCAGCCACCTCCTAAGATGACTGTGCATGTGAACACAATCTAGACAATAATGCAGTGGCAGTTTAAATAAAACTGAAAGTCTTTAGGCCCCAACTCAGAATTAAAACTCTTGTCTAATGTGTTGTTTATGCTGCCTGCCCCCATTCTTTGAAAAATGCAGGCTAGCCAAAAGTTTTTGATCCTTCTGCTATTAACAGATGGTATATGTAGCTAAGGATAAGCTGAGACTATCACTTAGGCCGCAAGCAAAGGGGTGAGGGATGCTCCCCTGTGGGTACCCTTAAAAGGCCATAAGCTTGAGTAGCAAAAATGAAAAGGTCTAGTGCTGGTGTTAATTACGCAGAAACCACACAGAAAGTGCTCGCTGTCACAGAGTTGAGAGGTTGTGCATCCCTTCCAAAGATAAAAGGCATGGTATGAAAACATTTTGCAGAGGACAATGAAGTGAAGATTAGCATAATCTTTTGCAGTATCCTCAGTAAGCTATCCATGAGTGAGCTGCTTTTTTTCTCATTCCTTTTGCTCTAATGTCTGGATTTAAGGAATGGCAATGTAAGAATAGGCTTTGTCCTTGAAGCCTGACAGTTGTGTTTTCCCGCCTTCATGTGATCATCTTGTTGCTAGTGTACTGCTCTTCTGGTAATCAGACAATGGAAGGAAAATGGAGTGGCAGTTCATTGACAGAACCTTATCCTGGCTGTTTTTGTCTTAATCCAGACTCATCAGTGCTCTCACACTCTTTCATATTTTCTCATTTGCTCTGAATCAAAAATGTAAAATCTCTTTTATAAATGTTTCGGACGAAAGTAAAAGCAAATAATGCTGGAAAAATCCTGAAAATAGCTCCATGAAGCCTAAAAGCAACATAATAGTATAATTCCTCTCTGGTTGGGAGGAGAGTGTCTGTGGTGGATGCCTGTTTAGCATGTTAAATTGAGCATGCTTTCGTACCTACCTCAGCGAAAAAGGCTCTTTAGATGCACGTCCTCTGGAGCACAATGTTTAGTTTTAGCGTGGAGACTGAGCCATATACATGTTTTGGTTTAACGTGACTGTCTCTAGGGCTGACACAGTGGCTAATACTCAAGTTTGTTAGTCACTTTGATCCTGAGTGCCCTGTTTTAAGTCTTGCTACTACTGGTTAAGCTAGCACTTTGTTACCGCAGGGATAACTGGAGGATTCGGAGTGTTGGGAGGCACTATCCCCAAGATCAAAATATAAAAATAGGTCTGAGGTCAGGGAACTGTACAGACCCCCAGAAGCTTTTCAGTTTTACAGCTGGAGATAGTCTCTTAAGTATATATAAATCGTCATTAGGATTCTGACAAAGAAGTGCACGATGGGATTGCTGCAGGGCAGACTCTTTGAATCTTATTCCTGATAAAAACCACTTCTGGCTGGCTGACAGGAGACAAGGCAAGTTCAAGGAAGGCATTAAAAACATCTTAAATCTATTGATGGCAGCAGAAGTGTTGGGATGAATAGTTTGGGATTAGGATGAAAATTTCTGAGTGCAGTCAGGGCAGAGAATTTGGCTCCAGCTGGCAGTTCTGGGGAGAAATACATTTCTGAATATGGTCAGATTCAAATAATAATGCACAGGAACACTGAAACTTTCTGAGAGGGAATAGTTGATTTTTTTCCCTTCCTGCCTCCCCCTCCCCATTTTCCCCAAGGAAAACCTCTAGCTGATTGAAATATCTCTCTAACAGAAGGCAGGCTCCCTAGCAAAGGCACCAGTGAGGAAGCAGGAGTGGATTTCAGGGCATTGATGGGCACCTCTGCCCTGCTCAGAGCAGCTGCAGTGAGGCATGGCACCAGAACTCCCCATGGCTGATTCTCTTTAGCAGAGCAGAGGGGCAGTGTCTTTCCACTGCCTCACATGCCCTGGGCAGACTGGGATGATAGGAGCAATGCAGCTCCTTCCACACAAGGGCTAAAGGGAGGCTGAGGCAGACATGGTGTTTTTTAGCCTTTTCTAGGCTGTGGCTCCAACCCAAAGACTTTGGGTGGCATGTGGTTTTGCCACCACATTAGTGGCTGCCCAGTTGGCAGTGACATTCAGTTTCCCAAATTGTTCATTCCCCACGATTATGTGAATGTTAAGAGTTTTTGCACTAGGAGACCAGTAATGTCTAATCCCTGAACATGTAATTTCAATGTACCTATAGACTTGCTGCTTCAGTCAAGCAAGCATCTGTTGCTCATTTTTATTTGGTTTTTGCATTGATGTAAGAGCACTGAATTGGTTAGAGTATCACACTTACCCTAGGTCTTCATGTGTAAAGCTCTGTTGCCTTTGGCCCTCCTGGAAAGACTTACCTCTGTGAAACTGAAGGGAGCATCCATGCCTGTCCATGGCTACATGCTCTGTAACAGTGGACTGTGAGCAGTGTGGCTGCTGCAGCACAGGCTGTGGTAGCTCCTTCTGCAGACACAAGAAAATTCTAGTGGGAAGACTCTCCCTAACAATACAATAGAAATTGTGTTAATTTTGTTACTGACTGATGGTCAGTGGAGCAATGACTGAAAGACACGTGCTTTATTTGAAAGACTAGAGAAATTCGTAACTGATCATACTGCAATGGAGCATCAGCTCCTACCTCCCCAGCACTGTCCAGAGAAACGTGATTTGAAACTCCAGTAGGTTTTATTCCTCCTTGAGACCTTAGAGGTATTTTTTTTTTCCTATGATATATGGACAGTGCATCAATATGATTGAAATCTCGCCTGGCATTTTGCTGAGTGCAAATCAGAATGTCTTTGTTAAAGGAAGAGTTCAGTGAGATGGTGACCAAAAGACCTAGTGATCAGAGTTATCCTAAGTTCTGTGCTAGCAGTGAGAGTAGTTATCAGCATTTTGTTAAAGAAAAAAAAATTGCAGCTTTTCTATCCAACCTAGAAATCTGCCCCAACCTAATGCAAGCAGACAGGTTCAGTGCTACCTAAAATTATTTTGCCTCGTCAGTGAACTGTGGTGTTTGCCTGTTCATAAATACTGTGGACACCTTATTGTCTGCTCCACTGCCATCTGACACATAAAATTGAATCAAATACTCACAATATCCAACTTGTTGTCAGATATCAGATACTAAAATAAGCTTGCTTCCCTTTGTGTTTTAGCTATCATGTTTTGTTATGTCGGACTCTGGGATCATGTTATGTTTGATGGGTCCCCCTGAGAAGGAACCCAAGTGATCTACGATTCATGCTGGTTTGAGTGAGACAGCAGTTGGTGGGCAGCAGATAATTGAAAGCTTGCAAGGCATTATACCTAGCTGTCAGCACAGCTCTAGATTTGCATAATTGTTCAAAACATCAATGAGAATTGTTACATTTAATTACATCTTATTTACAGGAGACTTGCTCCAATATTTGATTTATTGTCAAGCAATGGAACAGACTGCCCAGGGAAACAGTTAATTCACTATCACTGGAGGTATTTAAAAAATATGTAAGTTGGCACTTAGGGACATGGTTTAGTGGTGGACTTAGCATTGTTGGGTTAATGGTTGTACCCAGAGATCTTAAAGGTCTTTTCAAACCTAAACAATTCTATGATTCTGTATTTGGAAGAGTGTTAACTGAGGCACAAAAAACCTGAGCCTATAGAGAAACAGGAATCAGCACATGAGAAAGCTCATTATAAATTTGCTGATAGTTACTTTCTTCTTTCAGAAATACTTCATAATAAGATATCCTTAAAGAACTAGCAGTGATAACCATTTAAGCTTCCCACAAGTGCATGAAAACAGGAGTCACGAATTATGAAGAGAACAGAGGCATGACAGCAAATATCTCACAGCTTTCTTGAAGCTACACTACAGAAGAAGCCAGATGAAATTTTATTTCCGTTCAAGTTCCTCAGAAGTGTGAGGGCTTCTGTGCAGAGCTAGCACAAGGACCTGTTGTATACTTAAGGTGGCAAAATTTAAAACATACACATAGGCCAGGAAGCTAAATTACACAACAGGCTTCCTATAATGACTATCATATTTAAAAATGCAGTCCACAGTGCTTTTCCAATGCATGGCATTTTTACTAACACCTTTTCTTGGGAACATTATTCTTCATAAGGTACTATAGCCAAACACAGAACCCTTTGTTCCCATGGTCTGCATTCGTATGGGGTATATCCTGCTTTATTCACTTTTATGAATATTCACATCAGTATTTGGATTTGTTCACACAAATGTTTGTGAAAGTGCTGCTTTATTCACATAAAACCTCTTTGTGTGAAAAAATAAATAAAAGGACTTTAACAAGAACATTAATCTTTTGCTACTCAGCATTCAGTTTTCTCTTGGAGAGCTGTCATTCATTAGGTGCAGACACAATATTGGATGACTCAAGCAAATGATTATTCCTTAGAAAACTACTCAGAGAAGCGAGTTGTTCACCAACTCTCCATAGGCTCACCTGCAGCTCACTGAGAAAATTGATGGAGTTCAATGGGATTATGGGGAGTATGAAAAGCTAAATGTGTGTCTAAGTGTTGTCAGGATCAGGGCTGATGCACACATCCACCAATATCAGGAGCAGTTTTTAAATTATTAATGATAAGAAAAAATGCCTAAATTAATTGGATAATTTATTTGTAATGAATAATTCGAGTAGCTCTGTTCCTGAATGTCTTCCTGCCCTTGAACAAAGCAGTTTGGAGGTGCTGCCTGCCTCTTGTTTTGAATGTGTAGTTAAAGCTTCAATTAGGCTTGCCTACATTGAAACTTGACATACCAGTTTCTTTCACGTATTTGTACAGACAGAGAAGCAAGTCTGTGTTTGGGTTGTATTTTTTCAGGGTTTGAAGTCTTGTTCAAAGATCTTGAAAGATTGAATGACTGAGGACATAGACTGGAATTCTGCCCTTCAGTTTATGTGCAAAATCAAAAACATGCAAAGTTTGGTAGTATCTGAGTTTCATCTGATAAGGCATACATTAAAGTATAAAAAGAAAGCCCAGAAATAGGAGACTTGTCAGTTTGAATGTTAGTTAAATAAGTACATAAGATAAACAGTTCAGTGAGGGTTATGTAGCTGAATTTTCAATCAGGATGCACAAAAGGCTGTTGCAACAGCATCTTCCATTACCAAAAACATGTAGTATTTGTTGCACAAAGTAGCAGACATAGTTTATAAAGGAAAATCTACCAGTTTTAACAAATCTTTATTTTCAAATTAAATACTATTAACCAACTCAGAGCACCAAAAATGCCTTTAACCATGAGCTCTTTTAAAAATCCAATATGCAGCAGGTTTTGACTGTTCATTTGTCACTTAATTAGCACTGAGAAGTCCTTCTTACAAAACTGTTTGTTTTGTACCTGCAAACAGGTACTGCATGCTACTAAATTTAGTTAATGCATCCCTCTTTTTAGTTTTAATTTTAAAACAAATTACTGTTGCCATTCAGTAAGTTTGTGATACTACCACCTAATTTCCATGATACAATACACTGTTAAACTATTTTGCTTCATTATAGTATTAAATTGGAATTAATTGGCCCAGAAATTCAAGGCAAACTAAGCTTTTGAAAAAAGGAAAGAAACAATTGATGTTTAGGTGGACCAAAGTGCTCACTGCCAGTATCTCTACTGAATAGAGCTGCTTCCACTGCTGGGAAAAGTTGTATCAGGGACACAGGAGACAGGCAGTAGGGCAGGAGCCAAATGCAGTAGCTTCTAGTGCCACTGTCTGAGGACAAACCAGTGACTGCCTGGAGGAATTACTCTGGAGAGTGAGACAGGGTAAAGGTGGAGTTCTGATCCAATCAGGGAATAGGTTTAAAAGGTTTTTGGCAGGAAAGAGTTGGAAGCAAGAGAGAAGCAGAAAAGAAGGAATAGCTTTTAATGTAACTTGGAGAGTGGAGAGTGTTTGTGTGTGTGTGTGTATGCATAGATACATACATACAGATATATATGTATGGCAGTGAATTTGTACATTCTGGGGTTTGTAAGGTGCAGCACTGCAAGGCATAGACATTTTGTACTTTCCTTGCACAATCTTCACTTTTGTTTCTTGAGTGTGGCATTAGAAGGAGCTGACAGACCAGGACAAGTGATGTGGTATCCACATGCAATTTGAGAGCTGGGTGTAAATCCTGGGGTAGCCAGCTTCTAAAGCTCTGTTATTTTCTATGGTGACATGGACAGGCTGCTTTGCTCACTATATTGTCACACAAGGTATGAAAAGGGAGGACATGACATACTGCTTTCCCTTCCAAAAAATGGCATGTTTTACAAATCAGTGACCAGGAACAACAGTGAACACAAAAGATGTGGAGCTCTGAAAGGTCACAGCTTAGAGGTGGGTGGAGGTGCACCTCCATGGAGATCATCAGTGAAGGACCCTCTGTGGTTACAGCCCTATTCTGTGGAACACTAAGGACTATTTAAAATGTGATGCATAATCTTATACCTACAAAAAAATAGTCACAAAATAAAGTTTCCTCTTAAGGTTTTAGGGCCTTCCACAGGATTCAGGTTTTGGTCATGAGAGAAGAGTCTCCTTTCATATCTACAGATATTGTATACGAAATTTAAGCACTACTGTTTATTGTGTTTTTTCACATGTGTAATTTATCTGGATTCTGCAGGTATACTTTTTTTTTTTACATTTGTCCTTTGGTGTTAATGTATTTTTTGTAGAATATGTGTAAATAGATATGAGCAAACTGTGTAAAAGTTATTCAGCTACCCAGTGAACCATGTAATCTGTTGATTCATAGAGACAACAGATAATAGAGTGAGATATTTGCTTTACACTGTCTGTATAGTATCTAGGCACAGAGTCAATTTGTGTCCTGTCGGGGCATGTTGTACCACACTATATTATCACTTTGAGGATAGGCAATTTGGGTAATGAATATGTGAGCTGGTGGGGGTGGAGAAGTATCTCTGATATTATCTATGAAGTGGAAATGTTGAACCAAGGTTTTGGCTTCATCCTGGTTAATACAAAGCACTAACATCACAGACAAGCTCTTTTGCTATCTTGGAAACAGTATTGTTAATTAGCTTCTACCTTTACCTCTATCATATCATAAAAATGAAAACAATGCACTAAACACTGACCTTTTCTTTCTACAGCAGGTATGAGTAGAAATGCCATCCCTGTGGGAAAACACAAAAATTAAATGGAAGTAAATGAGCATTTTGAGAGCAGTTGAAAGAAAATAGTTACTATTTATGCTTGATCCAAGGATCCGTTTGACCAGGTTGTGGTCACGCTCAGCTACTGCAACAGCCCATCACTGTACCTCTGATCCAGCTGCCCCCCAACAGCCCTGAGGTGCACAGCTGTGCAAATGAGCAGGAGGTGCAGAGTAATGACAAACAGGCCACTCTCCAGAATATGCTTCACAGCGTCAGATTTTTGTTTTCTTGTTAATCCTTCTCTTAGCAGATGATCTTACAAGCTATTGACATTTGGATGACTTTTCCAGGAAAGTATCCCCAGAATCCTGACAGGTATTTACGAAAGAGAATTTGTGGAAGAGAGATGTTCCAGGGCTGTACTTCTTCCTCTACTCCAAACATCTTCCCTGATATGCTGATAGTATGTTGTGCAATGCAGGAAAATATGTACCTAGGTTCTATGTCAAGTATCAGAACAGGTTTAACTGTGCTACTCCAGACCTCTGCCCTGAATAATTTGCCCTTTCTGTATAGAAATGCTGGTTAATAGACTTAAATTGCTTCTCTCTGGTACTAGTATGACTGAGCTTGGTTGAAGATGGCTCCAGTATTGCTATACAGTCAGGGTAACAGGAGAGTCTCACAGCCAAATATACAGGTGATCCAAATAAACCCAATAAACTGTACCCTATGTAATGGGAGTAGCTAGACTCTGTAAAGCTGAAATTAGCTCCATCCACTTAGCTTTTCCCCATTTTCTGATCCTGCCATCATCACCTGGAGTCATTGCTGAGATTTGAAGCCTGCAGAGGGGAGTGGGAATGAGCTTTCCACCCACACTGTGGGTGACTGTCACATCAAGGAAATCTCCATACATCAGATATGAAGCCAAACAGCAAAGGCTTAAAAATGGAAAAGCCGGGTGAAACATATTAAAATCTTTTTTCTTTCCTCTCTAATGGTTGTCTCTAATGGGGATTTGTCCATAAGCAATCATTTCACTCACATCTCGCTCAGGCCTCCTGAAAAGGTCTGCTTCTGACAACTTGGTTGGCTTCACTTTGACAAAATTTGTCTGGACTTAAATACAAATTTTATTTGAATAAATAAAGACTGCAGGCAATCCCAGAACCTCTCTTCCCTTCATCCCCACACCTACCACATGCACCCAGGCTACTTTAGCACCTCAATTGCCAGGTAAAGCTGGCCAGCCTGCCCCTGTGTCCCAGCCAGAGAGCTACCCCTCTGAAGGTAGCTGGGCTGACCCAAGCAAGCACTTCTCTCCTTCTACATGTCTGCCAAGTGCCACAGCCACCTGGGCCATGATAGGCAGTCACAGAAAAATGAAGCCATGTGGTAAAAGCAACGCTTAGTCGTGGTTCCTGCAGAGGTACAGAAGTGGGTGTTTTTTCTCTAAGTAATGCTATTTATTGTCTGTGCTTAGAAGCCCTGGTGAAGGAAAAGGTCAGCATTTTGATATGCACTGGACAAACACAACAAAAAACCAGGCTGTATCTGCCTGGGTCAGTTAGTGTTTGTGACACTCAGTAGGTGTTTTTCCCAAGACATCTCTCAGGCACGGTACCAGGTGAGTTCAGCTTCCTTTATGCCTTAGAGTAGAATGGACCTTGGAACAGAGCATGCAAGATGGCAGCTTTTGATTGCATTAGAAATGCTAATTCTACATTTTTAGTGCTTATAAAGCACATTTCTTCAGCAATACCCCATGCTGTTAGTTATTGCTAAAACATCTCTGGGAATGTCTTGGAGATATGTTTGTTCTCAGATCCTGGTAATCTGTTGCAATTTGATAATGTACCTCCAGCTCCAAGCATGATGAGGCAACTTGATTCTCATTCATCAGCCCCACAGCTTAATGCAAGCAGGGTCAGAGTGAGCTTTTAAAAGGACTGGATCACCTCGCTGATGGGAACCAGTCTTTTGCTGCTCAACTGCCGTTCCCTATCTGCAGCAATCTCAGTATCTGCAGTGGATGTTTTGGGCCCAGTTGGAGTAGTTCTGTCAAGGCTTTCATTTAGACCAGGAAACAACCTCTGAGTTGTCCTGAGTTCTGCTTGGGTTGGGGCCAACATGTTCAAGCATTGTGCTTGGAAT
Source organism: Peucedramus taeniatus (assembly GCA_013400575.1). Lineage (NCBI taxonomy): Eukaryota > Metazoa > Chordata > Aves > Passeriformes > Fringillidae > Peucedramus > Peucedramus taeniatus. The sequence continues at coordinate 70,638 of WBNO01010547.1, forward strand.
AAATAAATTGAACTACTCTTAGGCTAATCTCTCTTTCTTGAAAGCAAAAGATGAAGGAGATGAAGGACTCTGTATCTCATTTTTAATTGCACAAATTTTACTATTGGGGTGACTGCCCTGACTATGGACAACCTTCTCATGGGGATTGGAACAGAACCCACTGTGCTCTCTGTTTCCTGTTTGGGAAATTGTTGCTGCTTTACTTGCTATTCCAGAAAAGCCTAACAGAATGGTGAATTCCCCTGCCATCCCAGTACGCAGATCTCATGTGTATGGTATACACAAGAACACTCTGAAAGAGAAGTTAGAAAATGTCATGTGTACTGTGTACTATAAAAATTTCAGTTTATCTTGCATGTATTTTTAATGGCAGCCACTTTCCAGCTTCCTTTTGTTCGATACAAACAGCAGACTTGTTCTTGAAGTAAACACTGTTTTAGTCTTCTGGTTTTTCCCTTTTATTTCATTTCAGTTTAGTTTAGTTTAGAGCTTCTGCCTGAGCAGCCAGGGAATATATATAATAGGGCATGAATACATTCTTATAAGTATTAGAGTAAGTATGGAAACACAGAGCCCTTAGTGACCTTGCTAGTCCTCTGCTGATCACTTGTGTTTGTTGTTGTAGGAAGGCAAACATAAGTATAGAAGTGTTATTGAACAGAAAACCCTTCAAAAATTTCACCAGTCTTTTGTATTCAAGTCGCAGAGCAATAGGGGGCCGCCCTGCTCAGAAAGCATACTTATGTGAGTATTAAGAACTGGCTGAGATAAGAAGTAAAGCTTAAGAGACCTTCATCATTAGCTGCTAGTGGTGGAGATTAGTGATCCTACTACAGGATTACAGATGGAAAGAGTGCTAGTGTTGGTTAATTGTTCATTAATGCTTGTAAAATAAGATAGCAAGTAAAACTTGCTATTGTCTGCTCTCTCAAAGTAAAGCAAAATTGGATCTGCTTGTCAATAGCTGTATTGATGTTAACAGGAACATATTTAACAGATCATTTTACAGTGTAAACTACTATCCAGCTCTTTCAACATTTAGTTAGACACTATTATCTTAATAAGAAATAATTTGTATTTTAAATAATCTGTTCTCTCTGTGTGCACATTTTATCCTTTTAATTAGGAATGCCTTCACCAGGGTGCTTTTAATATTTCAGAGTTTGCATATGAATCTCAGGTGGAACATCACCTCCCTCTAGCCTCCTGGATTTATTTTATTTACAGTATCTTTAGAATTTCCACACTTTCCCACCAGTGCTTTTCTGTACCATTAGAGAATGGCCGCCACAGTCCAGGTAGCAGAATCCCTCTCTCAGGTGCAGCCCAGGATTATGCAAACTTCTGCCAACAAAAACCTGTGAGCAGGATGTGCATCAAGGAGCATGAACCACGGCTTTGACTCTGTGTCTCCTTAGGGGACTGCCCTGCCCCCTGCAGCAAGGCTGTGTTTGCTGCTAAGGGCTTACCCTTGTCCTCTGTCTTGGGGGGATGCTTATTCCAGGCTGCCAAGGAGAGCTCCTTAGGCTTGCACCCGAGTGAAGCGGTGCTGTGGTGGCTGTGTCTCGCTGCAGACAGGCCTGTTCTGCTGCCAGCCAGCCGGTGCAGGGCCCTGGCACTTCCAGCAGGGAAGGAGTGAAGCGGCCCCTCTGCCCCAGCGAGGGACCAGCTCCCTCCTGTTCCCCCACGCTGCCCCAAGCACCGCAGAAGCTGCGGCTGCGCGTCCAGCGCAGGCACCTGCGGGACTGGACACAGTGGGACTGCTCCTCCTGGCAGCCAGGAAATTTTCCTCCCACATCCAAATGGGTCCACAAAGTTTCTGCAAAGTGCACTGTGACAAAAAATGATCTTTAGACAAGAATGTACTTCAGAAGAAAAATGAGACTCTCCCTTTCTATTAATACAAAGTTAACTTCAAATGAAATACTAGTCCTGGAAACAGGAAAAAATATTTTCAATGAGATGCATTTGAAGCATTAGTGTTTTCACAAAAAAATAATCCACAGGAAAAAAAAATCTCAGTTGTTCAGGAAATAAAAATACATGTTTTGAAGGCATGTATTTTAAAGGCAGAAGAAAACTGCACCTTACAGGTTACTTCCCAGTAGTTGCTCGAGCATAGAAGTTTCTGCATCTTCACAGCAGACACACCCTGGGAGACTTCATCACACCCTTACCAGATTTTCTTGTGTATCTATAGTTGAAGATAATGGTTAAAACCATTGGAAGATTATTTGCTCTGCCCTGATCTTGGCTGCTTTATTGGTCCCTTGGCAGCAGTCAGAGGAGCCTGAAGGGTGGCTTTAGCCTGAGCCAGATGCCACTGGCCCTGAGGGACTGATGCAGCATCCAGACACTGACAGGGCGCTGAGAAGTCCTGGCCAGGTCCCTTGCAGGCAGCAGGAGAGGTGCTTGGCAGTGTGAAAAGCTGCCATGCTCTGGTAACTGGTCTGAGACAGGCTGCATGTGTGGCAGAACAAATGCAGACACTTCTGCTGAGTGCCACTAGATAGGTATCTGCCCCAAAATGTCATCAGCTGATGTCAGATACCTGACATAAACCATCATACCGGGTCTTCAGTGGAGGGATCACTCCTGGCTTCCCACTGCCCCTCACCTGCAGCCTTGTCTGCCAGGGCAAACAAGCAGCGGCTGAGCTCCAGACCCGTGTCTTGCCCCGTGGAGAAATTTGAATGCAACAATGTCTCTGTCGGTGGATAAGAAGTGATAGCTCTGGTTAATTGCCTCAAAAGTGTTAACCAACGGCTCATTAGTCTTAAAGATACAAACTTGATAACCCTTTTTATGTGGCATGGAATGCGACATGCATAAATAATTGCATGCTGAGACCTGCCACGGAGAGACATAAGATGTTGGTTTAAGACAAAGAAAAACAAAACCTGACTGAAATATTTGAGAAAATGAGAAAGATTCAAGTCACAACCTCAGTTTGCAACACAAACCCAAACACAACCCCAGCCTTTCTGTAATGACTGTTTTCATAGGAGTAACAAATAATAGGTAACTTGTCTGAGACTTAACCCCAGTACAGAAAACCACCCTGCTCATAATTTATTACCTAAAGAGGCTGCTCGTAACAAATGTTGGAGCCTTCCTTACTGTTTATTGAGTTTTCCTCTATTACAATTTTAGGGTGCTTCTTCAATCGCTGCAGCTGTAAATTACCTTCTTAGCAAACTGCCTTAGATCAGATTTGGGTAGAACCTCTGGGTCTGACAGTAACTTCAGTTCAGACCATTCAGCAGTAGCATGACAGGAAAAGAAAAATAAAGAAATCGTTACTGTGGCTTTGTTATATTGATGGAAAGCTATGGATTTGGAGCACATCCCTCCTGTGATATTAAGAGATGGGTAAATAAGATACACCACTGCATGGTAGCTATGGCTTAAAATCAAAGCATAAACAGCTGGACAAATGTGCATTGTAGCCAGATAATCTAAGGAAAGCAGAGTGCTACATGAACATGTCCAACTTGGAAACATGGCAAGGTACTTTCATTTGAATTTGAAGTGTACATTAAAATGTCATTATATGCATGCACTGGGACTACAGCTCTTATATGGAAGCACTGGGATTGCAAATGATTAGAAGGGGGAAAAAAAAGAGATTAATTTCTGGTAGAAATTTTCCGAACAGCTGCAGCTAACATATAAAATAAGTGCTAGAGTAACTGTGTGATGCTGGTAGAGACCTTCAGGAAGAAACTCTTTGTCTGCACCAAAAAAAAAGTGAACAACGAAGCCCCTCTGTGGCTAGATGAGAGAAAGCGTCTGAAGAGGGGTCTTGCCATTCATTCTACCTCATTACAGGTATCTGACTGATAGCAAAGCTGCATCTCAGTGCAGCAGCTCATTAGTAAGAGAAGACTCTGACATTAGTTCAGATGTTGATCGATGTGACTGGTAGTGTGAAGTCAGGATTTTGTTGTCAGGTGGAGCTTTATCATCTGCATTGCAGCCTGGTGTTTTATAGTGGAGAATCAGTATAGGAAAAGTGTGTTAAACTGTTTGGGGGTTTAATACCTACCCAGCCATTTTCTTGTGTTGCAGCTTCTTTTACCTACTATGTCATAACAGGCCAGGTGAAAAGATCATGAAAAGGCAAAGCACATTTTCAGAGCCGCCTCCTAGAGCCCAGGGTCTGCTCAACACCACGTGTTGTGTGACATGAGAGAGACAGAAAGTTAGATCATGGCACTGCCTGAAGTGCCAAAAACATGCCCACATGTCCATGCAGCCTGTGTCAGCCCAGCTCTCTGGTGGGACTAATACTGCTGTTATTATCCAGTCTTTTGACCTAATGCCTCATGACAGAAGGGAAAAGTCTTGTGTATCCGTGTTCTATTGGAGCATTAATGGCAATTTGCAATTGTTCAGCATTAAAAGCCCATCAAGCATGATGTGGCCTTCCAGAGGGCTTTGTCCTTAGCGTGCTCTGGAGCGCCCTGCCCGCGAGCAGCTCTGCTCTCCCTGCTCACAGTGCTCTCCATGGCTGCTCTGGGGGAACATGCCTTCTGCCTTCATGCAGTGTTTTCCTTGGCAAGATCTTTTTCCTGCTCGCCCGTTCTGCACAGCTGATGGTTTCCTGCAACCCTTCGGACCTACACTTCAGTTTCTTGTACGCTACAATCGAGCTCCTTCTTAACTTGTTATGAGCCAGCACATGATGGCTGAGCCCACAGCATGCCTTAAGGTATATCAAGAGGAATGGAGAAGTAAAGACAGCAGATCTACTTCAGTAAATTAACAGCAAAAGCAGGCTCTGTTGAGGAAGTTCTTTTGAATGCCATCATTTTAACTGTTCACAATGGAGTAATTCTTAAATGGCATTTATATTTAAGTCACTTTATTATGTTATTCCAGCCATGTGAAGATGTACTATGAATTTACCAGCTCAGGCACAAAATCTATTCACCCATCCTTTTCCAAGGTGATGACAATGGACCCCTCTCCCTTTTCCTCCTTTTTCCCTCAAATTAATATATTTTGCCTGCCTCTCAAAACAGATCACTCATGTTGGGTAAATAAAATTTTGCAAGGTTGCAGTAGGCAGAATGACACAGTTGTTGGTTTGGGGTTTTTTTTACATTTTCTTGCCATCATTCTCTGCAGAAGATTTTGTGCTCCTTGCTTAATTTTTGTATGGTAACCATCTTACTGAATTTTGACACATGTCACTTTGATGCAACTCTGTCAATGCAACATCATTTTTCTTCTATGGAGAATTTTGACAGTATTTTCTGATTTTTAAAAAATGAAACAAAAGAGGTAAACTAAAGGCATGCTTTAGATCAAATTTTTATTTTTGTGCCCCTAGTTTCAAATTTCCTCCTCAGGTTTTTGCACTCTGGAAATTTTAACCAAATAAAGCTGTTCCAAATTACATTTCATGGTGGTATTTTCACCCAGACCACCATGTCAGTGCTGGGCACTGATGGGGGCCTGGGTTAAAAAGACCAAACTCTGCCTGAGAGAAAAGAGCAATGGGAGCTGGACAGGATACATCCTGCTCCTGGCCTCCTCAGGCCTTTAGGTGCCTCAGGATCAACAAAAAGTATTTAGCATTTAACCATTGCCCACTTGTGCTGCAGCATGTGAGGGGCTCTCTTTCAGTGACATGTTTCAAAAGGAGCAGCATGAAACCTTATTTACTGCCAGCATTACTGGGTGTCCTATGAGCCACCCACCCTACAGCTTTTCCTGCAGGAGGAATTTTTCTCCCCTTTGAGAAGCAGCTTACTGCAATAGACCTTATTCCAACATTTGCCCCAAAGCAAGAACTCACTTGTGCATTTTGCAAATGTCTTGTTTTGGGCACCTTACCTGTTTCTTTTCTATTCAAAAATCAATATGACACTTGCAAAGCAGCTCTTTTCCCCACCTCCTTGCCACCTGTGTTGTCAGAGATACTGAAAATCAAAAATAAAGCAATCAGTTATTTTAAGCCAAAGCTTAAAAGGGTATTAATTCAATGGGATAAACTGCAGTTAAGAAACTTTCATCAAGCAGGCTGGGTTAGGTGGTTAAAAGAAAAAACCTCTAGAAAACATACAGTAGGTAGCAGTTTATGTGTCAAGAAAACTGAGAGAAATTTTGACACTCTGATGTCTAGCAGATAGCACTTAAATCATTTTTCTCCAAACTTCAGTCATAAAACTTCAAAGAGTTTTAGCCATAATACAAATTTTTAGACTAAGAAGCGGTGTTTGAAGTTATTTTATAGGATTTTGCTGTAAGGGCTCCAATTGATTTGTAGTAAGATAAAAGAAGAAAACTTTATTTTCGAAGCTTTGTCGGAAAAAGCTTAGCTTCCATTGGCCGTTTTGCCAATATGCCTGGAGGGGATGATGATGTCGACACGGATATTATATGCCTATACGAACTGAACTGAGTTTACACCTCCTGCTGTTTGTGTTATGGTTAAAATCTGTCACAAAACTGGCAGTGATTTATTAAATGTTTAATGAAGTAAGACAAAAACTTCAAGAACTACAAACAGAAAAGTAGAACATCACATTAAAGTATAATAATATAGGTTACACTTCTGATTTTTTCATATTTCTTTTGCTAAAAATGTGAAAAACACAATTAGAAATCAAGGCAGTATCAAAAGATTATGGGGTGTCACAGATCAGTCTACCAAAGGTTGTGCTTCACTTGTTCACTTTTTTCTTTCTAAACAGAGGAATGAAAAAAAGAATATGAAATAACAGTACGCTCACAAAAAAAACAACAAACCGACACAAAGCGAAACTCAAGCCAGCATATAGAGTATCAAGTCTCAGCCACGAAAATTTTCCCTGTTTTCAGAAGAGCAATAATAAATGTGACTCAGTGCTGTTTAACTATTGCTTCATGTCCCAGTTAGAAGAATATTCTACTCTGTACCACACGATTTAATGATGCTTTTCTAATAAACTGTTTTTAATTTTAACTAATGAACTTGATTGAAATTGTTATTTATGTAAAAAAGTAATTGTTGAATGCAGGAATTTATGTTATTTTCCAGTAGTTTTCAGAAATTATTATTACTCCTGATACAGCTTTATGTTTTCCACATTATAATAAAAACCAATATTTGTATAAGCCTCCCCCCCGTCAGTGTGGGCGACTGTTGAAGCTCAGTAAGTGAACTCCTGCACTTCTTGGCAGAGATTATTTACATTTCTTTGTATAACAGAGACTAAGTCTATACTTTAGGTTTAATTATTTTTATTGTAAAATGTAATTCTTGTTATTTGATTTGCCTGATTATTTATGTACATCCTAAACTAAAAATTCATTAAACACAGCAGGAGGGGGTTTGAGAGTACAAATTCATGCTTATTCTGTTACTTAACTCAAAGGACATCAGCCATCAATGCATCCATACCAACATGGTAATTCACTGAGAGATTTATGGTGAACCTTGTGGGGCTGTTCCGCCTCATGAGCCCTGCTAACCCAGAGGCTTAGAGTTGCTCCATAGGCTTCCTCGTCCTGCTTCTCCCTTTTCCTCAGCAGCATTTTCAGATCCAGCATTTTCTGTCTCTGGGAAAGCCAGCAAAGCAGCAGAAAGCAGAACTGCTTTCCAAGCCCACCTTGTGGTCTGCTTTCCAGAGGGGTTTGTCCTGGTCTGTTCCAGTTTCACCTTTCAAACCTCCAGGGTACCAGGAGGCCCTGACAGAGCCAAGCAGCCAGCTCTGAGCCGCTTGCTTTACATTCCTGTGCACCGCAGAGGGGAACGTTAATTTGTTAAAGAAAGAAGGTTTTCACACAGTGGAGATAAGCACAACAGCCAGTGTCACTGACAGACCCCTCCTATCATGAATGACTTGACCTTTTTCCCTTTTCTCCCTTTGCAGCAACCCAGGATTCAGCTCTGTTTGCAGGAGTTTTGGCTCTGCTACTGTATTGAAAGCCCCAGGTTTTAAACTGCATTGTCTCCTTTGGCGACAATTTGGTAAAACAAATTAATAGCAACAAACCAAGAAATTTCAATAACAATAACAACAGCAACAAAAATGATAATGATAATGATAATAATAATAATAATAATAATAATAATAATAATAATAATAATCCCCCAAAATAAATTCCAATAGGCATTCCTTTAATTCTTCTACTGCTGCTGCTTGTTCTCTGTTTGTTGGGTGAAGGACTGGGTGGCATTTTGCCTACAAGTGCTCAGCAGCCTGAGGGTGGTCACAGAGGAGAACCATGTTTTGAGCTACTTATCAGGTAAATTTAGATGTGGGGAAAAAAGGTTGTAGTTGTTCATTTTTGCCCTCACTACTGGATGTCACTGCCTATGGCTAGGGCAGAAATATTCAAGGTTGCCATAATGCAGCACACCAAAAATAAAGGTGAATGACATTGGAGATATCCTTAATCCCTGGCCTTGTATAAACTAATCTATGGGGATTTTTAAACAGGCCTGTTCTTTCAGCTAGTTTTTAATCAAGTGAGTTGCATATTCCCTATAATATATAAATGATTATAAAATAACTCACACTCCTTTTTATTTTTTTTTTTTAGATTTTGCTTAAAGAGCAAGACATAAATACTAGCTGCATATTTTCTTTTATCAAGTCTGATTTTTTTCAGCCAGCTATGTATTGTCAGAGGTTTTCCAGCACATAAAACAGGTCCATGGCAATTGACTACAGGTGACTATTCTATTTTTCCCCCCCCACATGTGTTTGTGTTCTATCAGCTTGCTCATATCCCCAGTTCCAGGCCCATATTTCTGGCAAGCAAGCTACACCTGTCTCCCTGGGACTCTCCTTAAGGGGCCCTGGAAAGAAGTGCAGTGTTTCAGACTTTATTTCCATAATTTAAATGGATTTTTAAAAATATTGATAGATGCTTCCTTTGCTTCCCCTGGTCTAAACATTTGAAAAAATATAGGTGTTTGTAGAAGTTAAGGAGCATCAGTATGAAAGAGGATTTCTGGACCCCTCATGGGCAGCAGGGATTTGCAGAAGGTAGTGTCAGTTTCATGTTTCTGAGCTTTTGGGCTGTCCATTTGTAACCCTGGACCTCTCCAAACTATGACAGAAAATAAAAACTATCTTCAGTTTATCTTCGGTCTCGTAGAAATCAGCATGGAGAGTCTTATATGTGACACCTGCTTCTATTAAAAACGTACACCCTTAAAAAAAAATAAAGGCCAAGCTTGACCCCGGGGCAGGCAGTTCTGTGTGCGGAGAGGCGGTGGAAACCTTAACCCCAGCCTGGTCTGACAGCCGGAGCGCTGTGTGTATGGCCGTGCCTTAAAACACGGGTTTGACTGAGCCCGGGCAGGCTCCCCACAGCTGTTCTTTGGCCGGGTGAAGGGCGCGCTGCGCTCCGGGCCCGGCACCGCTGCTGCTCCAGCTCCAGCTCCAGCTCCAGCGCTGCTCCCTCCCTGCCCTCGGCCCGGGCGCGCAGCCCCTCCCGGCCGGGCTGGCGGAGCGCAGCGTTCCCTCGCCCGCGGTTCATCCCTGGGACATCTAGTGGTGGGCTCCCAAACAGCAGCGGCACCCGCAGCCCCGGAGCCGGCACCCCCCGCCCCGCGGGGCTCCCGGGCTGCGGCACGGCTCCGTGACCGCTCCGGGCACGGCGCATCCAACCTCAGCATCTGTCGGGCTGGACTCCTCGGCACTGCTCTCATCCTCCGCACACGGACGGGGCGTGGGAGCTTGGGTGCGCAGGTGAGCTACCAAAAATACACACGGGCGTCTCTTCTGCCCAGGCACTGACACACTGACACAGCCTCCGATATTACGGGGGATGAAGGCATACGACGTCTTGTTGGGAGTCTTGTAAGGTGAAATATAACATCAGGAACACTTGAAAGAACACTAAAAATATATGTGATGTTAAGAAAAAAAATCATTAGAGGATCTGGACTTTAAGCTGAGCATTTTCTTTAGGAGGATTTGTTTGGAGAGCAGTTGTTTTGCCAGGCTCTTTATGGAAAGGAAGTTCCACCACTAATGTATGTGAGGAGTCACAGACACTTTGATAGTCTCCTATCTGGCCTATTAATGACTTCAGTCCTGCTTTTATAGCCTGTACTTCAGGTATTCATTTTTAAGGAACATAAAATTATAATGGGACAGGAAATATCATAGCTTTCCTATCCATGTAACCCTGTAGAAATTTCAGATAGGAGTGTACTTACCTAAACTATTCTGCAAGGGGGACCTCCACTGCTCTAGCCTACATTTCTTGTATATCTCCAGCTCCTAGTCACTCTGAGGTTTAGATGTGCAAGGTGTTCACTCCCAGCCCATCTTTATAAAACAACAGCAAACTTATCCCTTGGCATTCAGCTTTGCTCAAAACTCAGTTCCCAAAAAGAGCTCCTGTTTATTAGAAATGGATTTCCAAACTCTACAGAATCACACTTCTCCCCTTGGTTTCTGTATAACTATAATCAGGAGGGCCCTGTTGGTTGGAGCATGGTGCCAATAATGCATGGAGGTCAGAGGTTTGATACCCTTATGGGCCATTCACAAGGGTTGGACTGGATGGTCCTTCTGGGTTCCTCCCAACTAGGATTATCCTGTGATCCTGTGTCCATTAGCAGGTTAATGAGGTAGCAATGATTTAAAGTCCAAAGGTTGTTACAGATTTGTTTCATCATGAAATGTAACTGAGTGTTAAAATCTCATCTCTCTATGCCAGGATACCCAAGTGCACCATGCTAATTATTGCTAATAGAGCTGGCCTGTGTCTCCTGATTAACAAACAGGCAGCTCCTCCAACAGAACAGCTTTGGTCTGGGAGTTGTTATGGCACGTTGGCCACATGCAGCCCCAAAAACTGAGCTCAGCAGAGGCAGACCCAGAGGTAGACCTGCCTGGGCTGTGGGATGCCAGAACTGACTCCTTTGAAACAGGTGCTGATTTGGAAAGAGGTACAATCCATGTCTTTTAAATGAAAAGATTCAGAGTACCCTTTCCTTCAGGAAAGCTGTACGACATTTGCTACCCTGCCTGGTAAGGGGTGTAGCTACATTATTTTACTTTGTAAGAGATTTTCATAGAAATCCCCCTTTTGGCCTGGTCAAGTCTTACACCTCTGTGTGGTGTTATTCCACAATCTGAAGAGGGAACTACTGCAGGGTACTACTGACAAAGAGAAAAGGATGGGCTTGGGAAAGACACATTGTGGCTTCCCACCCACTAACATTGTGCAGAAGCTGTCTTCTGCAGGATTTGCTTGTGAACCTTCCTCTGTTAGCTCCCTGGCTGTCACTGCCCCCTGCCCTGCAGAGCACTCACTTCTGCACAGGTACCTGCATCTCCTGTGCTAGCATCACCCCTGAGGAACCTTCACTGCTGTCTGTGGGCTGAAGGGTTTCATAGTGCTCCTTGCCTGAGCCACAGGTAGAAAGGGGCACCCTTTTTCCCCACATCAGTTCTGGCAAACTGCACCCAGAAAAATTTGGACTGCACAAGAAAATAGGATTTTTATAAAAATTAGCACCTTCTACCAAAAATATTTGCCCCATGCCAAATGTTCTTAGTGGGTATGCATACTGTAAATTGCTATTATACTGTGAATAGAAATACTTACATTCACATCCTTCTTTTCACCCCTTCTAGGAAAAAACCCTAAGCTTTCCATGAGCTAAGGGAGGGCTGGCAAAGGCAGAAAGCAGTTCCAAGACTATGCAAAAATGCTTTGTGACCTTCCTACCACCACCCAGGTGGCACTCAGAGCCAGCACATGCCTACTCAGGCACCGGCTGGAGCACAGCACTGCTCCACCTCTGGCAAGGCACTTACATCCAGCCCTAAATGTGTAAGGATGTCTCCATCAGTTTCATTAAACTTCAGTTAATGCAATAACACAGAAGGGTTCATTCCTCTGCAGTTACAGATAATTGATAACAAATTCTGAAACCTCAAATGCTTTCACGGTGCAGAACTGTCTCTTTCCAGCCAGCTGTACTTACAATCCTGGTAACAATGTCAGACCCACAGGCAGAAAGCATTGACTGATGATTTAAGTCAATATACATGACATTAATGAAGGTATTGGATAGATTTTCTAAGGGAAGCAGTGAGTTCTTCACATTTTTTTAGGGTTCTGGTTAATCTTATGTTTTCCCTGAATTCAGGGCCATCAGTTTGAAATGCCATAACTTGTAAAAAAACATATTCTACAGTGCCTTGAAAACTTACACAAGATGCACTTTTCTATGAGGAGTATTTTGTTCCTCCTGTAGGCTTTTATCTGGCTAAATCTGCTCAATATATTAATTAAATATAAACTTCAAAGCTGATCTTGCAGTGTTCATCGACCAACAATAGCTGATGCTCAAGTATCCTCTCTTAAATGCATTGTTCTTGTTCCTTTGTAGCACAATATACAACCAAGAGGGATTCGTAACTAATCTTCTTAATATTAGCTCTAATACATTTGTGTTTAATTAATTTATCTAGTTATCATCTGTCTGTTTTAAACAATTTATGTTTAAAATCACAACTTGTGTACAAGTTCCTCCCATGAAATCCAGCTGGAAACACTGTCTGCTGGGGAGTTACACAGAAAAAGACTGCATTTCTTCCTTTTTGCTGGGTAGGTCATTGCTCACTGTCTCTCCATAAGCTGTTGTGCCTGCACTGTGTTTCAGAGGCAATCTTCTATCCACAGCTCATTCAAACCAGCCCAGAGCATCCATGCAGCCAGCCCCACATCTTTGTGAGGGAACTGCCCCATCCAGTCATGGCTGTCTTTGATGCCCCTCCACTCTCGACAGGAAGAGAGAGCTGCCCCAAGGCAGTTCCTTCAGGAGCTGGCTGTGGGAAGAGGCTCAGTGCTGTGTGTCCCAGACACATTGCAGGTTAACCCCAGAGCCCCCTCTGTGGAGGACTGTGCCCAGGATGGAGCATGGCAGATTGACTTCATGCAGGCAGCTGGAACGCCCACAGCTTCCTAAAGGCCTGTGACCAGAAGGGATGGAAATTCCACCAGGACAGGTGGGAGGAACTTGATGGGGTCTGTCTGTTTCCATTGACTATTGAGGGAACTTTAATTGCTATTTTACACCAAGTGTTGCAAGTGAGATTAATTCCCCCCATGAGCATGTGAGCTCATGAGCTTGCACATGAGCTCCAGAGCATGTGAACCCGTGGCAGGGGTGGGAGCTAGCAGAGAGCCAGCTCTTCTGCAGCAATTGTCTGCATCCATGCTCAAACCCTCAGGAAATGCACAGTACCTTACTCTTCAGAGGAAGTTCACTTTGCATGTACCACAGTAAGAACTTGTACACATGCAATTACTGCCACTGCACTGTAAAATTATCCCCTAGCTGTCTCTTGGTATCTTATTCAGGTGCCCATACCTTTAATCTTGGTGTCTCCTGGCTCCCAGTTTTGCTAATACACTGCCTCTTTTGCCTGCCACAGTTCACACAGAGGCTGTGTACAGGTGTTAGATCCACCTGCATGAACAGCCTGAGGCTTCAGTCTTATCAAGTACAGAAAAACCTGATCCCTGCCTTTGCAATCCTCCACTCTAAATTCCTGCTGACAGTCACCTGGTCTCGTAACTTCCAGTTAAAGGTTGGAGCTAAAGCCTGCTGATGCTGTGGGAGTCCTTCCATTGATTTCCACGAGCTCTGGATCACTGTTTCCTGTCAGCCACATATGTAGACAAATATCTGAACACCTTCACCTAAGTAGTTCAGACAATCAGAGTACTATTGCATTTATAGATGCATTAAAAAGGAAGACATTGAGAGAGATTATTTATTCTAATTCATTATTAAAAACAAACGAACACCTTGTATACAATAGGAAAGGGCTCAGAAGACATCTGTTTACCAATTTTCTCCTGGTAACATCACCTCCACAGAAATAACTAAATCACCTTCACATTCCTTTCGGTGAAGCCATTAAGCTTAGAAACATGCTGGTTTGGGCAATACAGAAATCAAAGTGGTAGCACAGCAGAGAAGATCTGTGTTAAAGAACAAAAATCCACAGGCTGCTTCAAATATCAACAAGGAACCCTGAAATTTTCTATCAATTTCTTTTCATGGCCTTGTGACATTTTCAACTAAAAACTATATTGCTTAACATCAAGGCACTTTGAGAGAGCTTCAGTTGGAAAAGGTAATTTTTGAGTGAGACTCAGCAGAAAAAGGTAATTTTTCAGAGAGGTTCACTGGAAAAAGGTAATTTCAGAACCAATTGCTGCATTCTTTTGCTGTTATTTTGTCTCTTTTCTAAGTAGCCCTAATGTCATTCATGGGCACACTATGTCAATACATCAGTACTGGCTAAGTCGTTTGTGCAAAGTAAGTTTACAGAAACTGTAGCTTTAGGCTATGTTATTCCAGGACTGTGAAGATCAAACAATGCAATTTCACTTGGAAGTTTCATCAATTTTGCATCAATGTTGATGCCAGAGCAGGAGACCTGCTCACAGAATCATAATTTCATCCAGCTAAAACTTTTGTTTTTGATAGAGAATCTAATTTCATATGATAGGTTATGCAGTAATACCATTTATTCATAATACCAGTCTACCAGAGCCATATTGCTTTGCTATAATTTGAGACAAGGGTAGAGAGGAATTTTTAATAGCTGATCTGAACCACATCAATTTATACTGGTTTGGGATATGAAGGGCAAAAACCCCAGTTTTTGAATGCAGGTGTTATTATGTGTTATTTGTACAAGTGGAAGAACAAGAACAACAGAAAGCCCAGAGCTTTCATCTGCTTATTTTCTGAAAGCTTTGGAAAGGGAGTAATGTAGTTCAGCTTTAATGGCTTGAAATAAAAATCTCTGAAAATTATTAGGCCCCTCATACATGTATCCTTTGATTGTAGCTCTACAGAGAAATGAAGCAAGTCTTGCAGTGAGACACACAAAAGTTGATGTGCACATGAAGAAATAATAAAAAGCCTCACATTTTAAAGTAAAATAGCAAGAATGACAGTCAAAGAGTTAATTCCACCCTATCTGTTATGCCTGCATATATGATTTTCATTCATTTCCTCTTTGCTACCTTAATACTCAGAAGAGAGTATCCGGTGTTCAGGATGTGGACTGGGCATTGTGCTGGGATCCTGCACACAACATCCACCCTTAGCACCTCTGTGGGAAGATTTGATGTGGCAGGAACATGCTAACCCAAAGGACAGGGACTTTCTTCAGTGTTAAACTGATCATCTTTCCAAACCTCTGTATTGGCTTCCTGCAGAAACAGGCTGAGGTACATCCCTCAACTCAGCAGCCCCACACAAGGCAGTAAACCACTCACCTCTTGCTGAGGAGCCTTTCAGAACTGGGCTAAGAGGGATAAATCCACTCCAAAGCCTCGCACTTCATTCAGAAATTGTTGGTTCTGTATCTGCTGCTATTAGGTTCACATACAGTTGTGACAGTGGTTTCCTGGAAGCACACAAACACAGGCTTCCTCACACAGGAAGCTATCAGGATACAGTATTGCAGTGGTTCAAATCCATTTTTGGAAGTTCAGCCTAGCTAAAGGCCATATTCATTAAAAACTTATGTAGCATTTATAGATTTTTTTTTTTTTTTTTTTTTTTTTGTAACTACCCAGAAACATGTGGATGAACTTTTCAAAGTAAAGTATACGCTTTTCCGATCCATTACACTTCTTTTTTCCCTGAGCGCCAGCAGCTACCTTTCTGCCACGCTCCCAAGGATACACAGGGCAAAAAGGGGGCAGGAGTAATCTCAAAGTCTATTCCCTCCTTCAAACACATGAGCTGTTGAACAATTATTAAAAGCAAACCTGAAGAGACAAGCCCATAGTGTAGCTGGCACAGGCGCCCTGCAGGTCACGCTCTGGGCACTTCCAGCTCCTGAGCGTGGAGCAGCTCTTCCCCTCTGCTGCTCTGGAAAGAGAAACATACACCAGTGTGCCCTGCATTGTCCTGTCACCCAACTCACAGGGCAAAACTCAGGCCAGAAAGGGAAACAAGGGCCTGAAACTCTGGCTGTTGCTTAGACAAACATAAGCAACATAACTCTTCCATAAACATGCATATAGGCTGTACCTAAACAGTTTTGGGCAGCATTTTCTAAGAAAAGCTTGTTCCTTTCTGTGCAAACGTCACAGCTGGAGTTCTCAGCACACAGTCTCTTCCTTCTACCCTCACTTCTACTGCCCTCACATCAGAGCTTTGAGGGAAAGACTGGGATTGCTTACTTCTTCCCAGACTGTTGATATGTCAAAATAAGCTGCACTCCAAGCTGTTGCCTGATTCAGATTACATGCCTTTCTAAACCTCTTTATAATTTGAAGGATAAATATTCCTAATAGATCAGCAGGAAAAAATTAAAAAAAAAAAAAAAGAAAAGAATTCCAAGGTAGAATTGAAAAATGCCTATTCAGAGTTTCAAATGAGGTTGTAATTTCACTTAAAATTTTATTTAAGACACAGTTTATTTGGCCTTAAGATGTAGGAATGTCCTGTGAGTTGTTGCTGTAGCACTGATGAGCATGGTGGGTGACAGTGCTGCCCAAGGTGCACACTGAATAAATCCCATCAGTGATGTGGGTTTATCAACTGAGCCCAAGGCAGCAGGGAGAGGTGCCACCAAAGAGGCTTGTGGAGCACCCCCATGGCTCCTGCTGCTCTGCACCTCCCCTCCCCTTGCTAAGGACGGCTTTTGCAGAGAAACATTTCCCTGTAAAACAAAACTTACATTGAGTGAAAGGGAACAAGGGTCTCAAGGTCTCAGAGCTTAGGAGGACGAGTCCTCTGTGCTGTGGAAGCAGCACTTGTTTGCTCTTTGCGTGGAAGAGCCACAGGGTGCCTCGCTGCTGCTGTCGCCGCCTGGGCCGGGGCTGTGCCGGGTGTTTGGGTGATTGCTGCTCTCTGCACAGCCCATCCCACACCAGGCACTTGGTGCAGAGAACGAACACCAGGAGGACAATTGATTAGTGAGGGAGGGCAAAAGTCTGCTGCACAGACTTAAGGCATTTTATTTTTGCTTTCTGGTTTCTTTTTATCTCCTCTTTCTCATGTGGCTGGCTGGGCTCCCTTTATTCTGCAGCTGTGGTGCTGAATGCTGATGACAGTGTGGCATTCATTTTAGGGGCAGTACATGCAGGCTGCGAATGTCTGACCTTTAGGAGGGAAAATGAGTGGAGACTGTGGTTTTATGGCTGAGAGATAATAATGCTTTACCTCTTGACACTTATTTGGGTGAGAGATGTCGATATACACCCAGTCCTTATATGTGTATATTCCAGCAGCACAAAGCAAGTGTCCAAAGGAGCAGTAGCACACATAATTGATACCTCCTTTGTGTTTTAATGTTGCCCTATTTTTATGGGTTTTTCTTCAAATCCTATTGCTAGTTCTAGGCTGCTGATGACTTGATACTACTCAATCTCAGATGTGATACTATAAATATGATCCAAAGATGGGGCTGAGCACGGGATCAAAACTTCAGGTATTAATGGAAAGTACCTATCAAGAGTAGGTGCTGAAAGTTCCCCCAAAGTGCCCAGCACTTACGAGCCTTATCTCTTGGGTCCCAGGGGGAGTCCCAGGCTTGGTTATTTCCACAGACAAGCCATGTTGAATCACACAACAGGTTTCATAGCATCTCAGCACAAAGGCTGCCTCCAGGGATGCCAGCTATTAATTCCTAATCAACATGCAAAAATGCAGAGCAAGACTTTCAAGAGTGGCAACACTGGGCCTGCCTAGGTCAGTATCTAGTCTTTGAGAGCCATTAACAGAGAGAACCTAAGGAAGCCAACATGTCAATGTGCTCAAAAAGGATGATTTTGCAGAAGTGGTAAGCATGGAGGTATTGAACACCCAAACATGCCACTTGCTTTTGAAACCTTAAAGACAAAAAGGTTGCGGTTTAGATTAAATTTAGAGGAAAATAACCACTTAATGGTATTTAAAATATTATATTATTATTTGCAAGTACCTTTACTATAAATAATAGACAAGTGCATATACGTGTATACATATGTACCCACTCATTTACATGTGTATGTATATGTGTATGAATGTGCATACATATACACACATGCATACATATATACATATATAGTCATATATACAAACACAATCTTAATAAGTCCCACCAATTACAGGCCCTTATTAACAGAGCTTAATGCAAAGCAGGGAAGGATGCCTACAATATTTATATATAACATATATATAAGGTGCCTATAATTTTGAGATACATATATTTTTATATACATATTTAGAAAAGGAAAATATATATAGATATGGGGGTTGGAGCAGGAGAGAGAGAAAGAGAATGATAGAGAGGTGATATTGGAAATGCAAACAGACCACCAGCCCAGGGGGTGAGAGATGTTCCCATTACTTGTCTGGAATATGCTGATGGCCTCAGCCCAAGTCCTGACAGACATGTCTGCCACGTCACTTCAGTGGCAAGGCTTGTCACGAATTGAGGGCACATTTGCTTGCAGACAGCAAATAAAGCCAAGCATTGAATGGCTATGGAAGCATTCTTATCCTGGCTATTAATTTAGGGTTTCTGGTATGTCCCGGGTCTACTGGCGGTGAGGACTATCGAACTAGCATCTGTCAAACCACACACTAATTGCACTGAGACAAATGGAAAAATATAATTTGCAGGTTTTGACACGTGGTAAAGTACAGTACGACGACCTGGCTGAGAAATACTTGCTTTTGGTCTCTGCTTCCCATGGAAAGCACATTCTATTAACATTTATGTTTATAATTATCCTGCAATTTTATTTAGGTTCAGTTGAACAGAGGCAAAACATGGCACTTTTCTCACAGATCCGAGCAGCTGATGGGCAAAGGTTAATTTGTCAGTACATGGACACATTAGCTTGTCACATCTGTTATTAATTGCAAACAGATATATTAGTCTAATTAAACATTGCAAAGGACTGACCTAAATTGTTCAATGGTCTGTAGCTACATATATTCTGCTATTAACACACTTCATGTTTCATGTTTAGCTTTTGCATACTGATGAGAAGTAGCACTCTTAATTGTAAAGCTAGTTATGTGTCTCGCAGTCACCACTTACTGCTGGTACAGTTAATGTGCTCCAAATGTAAAAATAAAACACATGTGACACAGCCATGTGAATTTTCTGTCAAATAGCAGCCATTCCTCCTCTGCCGTCTCCATTGCTCGCCTTCCTAAATGATTATTTTCCTTGGCAGCTGTCTAAGTGGCTTGTCGCAGTCTAATTTCAAACCTCATTATTAGGACAAACAGTTGTGGCGCATCAATAGCCCATCAGGATTAATTAAACTGGGAATCAGCAGCTGACTGTTAATCAGATCATTTGCAGTTGATCAGTGTAGGGACTATCATCAAGATATTACTGTAGTCATTTTTTATTATGTGTCCACAGCTCGTAACAAACCCAGTAATGGCTTGATACAAAATATTTGCCTTGCAAACAGCAGCTTCTTAGCAAGTGTTGGGTAGTGCAATTACTGCTTCAAACAAGATAACCTCCAAAATGTACATTTATGGCCTGATTCACTTTGTTCTGCTGGCTTTAGATGCTCCACTGCATAGGAATAAGCAAACCTCTCCTTTGGAGAAATCTCATCTGGTCTTAAAGTACAGGATGCACAGGAAATGACATCCTCTACTCTTGGTCTCACCTTTCTAAAGCACGTTTTCCCTAAAATACACAGAAGCAATATATATATATATATATATTTTTTTTTTTTTTTCTAACACTTTTTTTTCTATGGTAATTCTCTAGAAGAAAGTATATTTAAATTGCTAAAGGACTGTATCTGCACATATCATTTGTGGTCAATACAATCTCTTACAATGACATGCAAGACCCTACAAGTCTGAAAATCACTATCAAAAAAAGTCAACAGGGAGAAAGATGGCTCAACTTGTATCACAGATCTTGCTTCAAAAATGAAATTAGAAGATATGTTCCTAAGGACATATCTTGCCTAAACACTTCCCAGACTAGTAACTAATTTTTAACTTACTATGGAAATAATTTTAAAAAGTTCATTGTTATATTAAAAAAACTATAATCTGGCATGATTCAAAAACTACCTTTAGCTTGTGCTTCTGGGAACAGCTCCCTGTTTACTCTTTGAAGCAAACTCAAACACAAGTGGGAAGTTAGCAAAGGGCAGGCATACAGGGAAGTTTATTCCTGATGGAAATGTCAAAGTAGAAGGTTTCTGTATTGTATTTTTCTGTTGTGTGGACAGACAGAGAGGCGACCACAGCAGCTATTGAAAGATCATCTGAAGGAGTAAAGAAAGAAAGAAAGAAAGAACATAATTCAAAGCATGTCCCTATCTCAGAGGGTATAAAACAGAAGGATGGAAACTCTCAACTTCATCATCATATAAACAGAGTCGGAGTGGAAGTGATATATTCACTCCTCTTTGCACTCAGGGGAGGCAAAAAACAACTATATGTTTATCTAATATGCATATGGTTATTTATAACAAACAGTAACAAAATGGTAGTCTATGGGATTTGTGTGAGCCCATAGAAAAAGAAATCCAATCAAGGTGAATTTCCTGACAAAAGACAGTAACCAAGACATGGCAGGAGGAGGTATCATTTTTGATGCATGTCTACATGCAGACAGACAAGGAGGTATGAAAAGCTGTGTGTCTGTGCACTATCCTCAAATGATTTTCAAACAAGCTGAGTATCAACCAGCAAGTTTGCTTGTCCTTATCTCTGCAGTCCTCATGGAATTGATGAGGTATGAAAATTCCTCTGCATATTATTTTCAGTGATCAGTGGCTACTTGAGGTGAGGCCCTTGTACCCTGTAAATTCTTGAGGGCCCCAAAAGGTGGCTCAGACTTTGCTTTCACTAAGGTTGGTTGCCCAAGAAAAAGAACAAACCTCTGCCACTAACAAGTTTGCTAAAACAGAACACAGAGTGTGACAGGACCCTCAGACCTCTTCTTCCTCCCTGCCAGCTGGTGGGTCACCATATTTCCAGGGTCCCAGTGGTCCTTAATCTGTGCCTCATTGAGGTGGCCACTGACAGCACCTCACCACATTTCACTCCTAGCAGAATCCAAGATGAGAGAACAGCTGAAAAACAACAGTCAAGGCCCCCCCCAAGGCCTTGAGGAGAAAGGCAGCATGTGCTTTCCCCAGAAAATTGTACAATTTGAGCATGTTTAAAGGCTCTGGCCATTTCCCATAAACTGCATTTCTGCACTTTAATGAGCATTTTTCCAAACAAAGCCAAGGGAGAAGTCTACCCAGAATCCTGTCTACTTGGGGTAGCAATGCTAATTTTAATATGTGCCTGGTGGCTTCATTATCTGAGATTACAAAGATAGTTAAGTAAAATGACATACTCTGTGTTGTTTAGCCAACAGAAAATACCCCTTGGTGTGAGGAGTGTAAGGAATGTGTCATTCCTCAGTACATTATGGCAGAAAAAAGAAGCTGGTATTAGACGAGGAAAAATCCCAGTTCTGCTGTTTCTTGCCACCCTATCAGCCTTGCTGCCCTAGGCAGGAGCTGTATTTGCTCACACTGGAGGGCTGCCCCCAGACAAAGTACACACACATGGCTGATAACACATATGCCCTAGGCACTGTGGTTTAGGTGACAATGAGGTCAACTCTTTACATTACAGATTTATATAAGGCTCAATTTCTGATTTATCCTGCCATACTAGAGGTGTTTGCTATCAGGAAACACACTGAGGAATGTGTGTCTGCCTCAAAGTACCCGACATGCCTCTTCTCCTTGATGATAATGGCTGGAAGAGCTGTGGAGGCTATGGTGACTAATGCTATGCCCATATGTTCTGGATGCAGCCAGTAGCACAATAATTTTTTTGTGAGCAATCTTTGATCAGCTTCTGACACTGATGAGATGGAAATTAAATTTTACATGCTCTAATGGCACTGTCTGGAGAGAGCATAGTGGAATTACAAAAAGAGACCCAGTGCAAGGAAACGTACAGAATCTGCCTTTCTGCAGCCAGTTAGAGCTCACTGGCTGGTAAAATGCTTGTAGGGTGGAAAGGACAAACTTATGCCTCTATTTTAGTCAAGTACTCCAAATGTATTCTAGACACTGACATATGAGAGAAATTCACAATAAAAAAAGAAGAGATGGCCATATGGTTTACCTTTAATGATTGGCCATGTAAGTAATGTCCATCTGGATATGGAAAGCCATCAAATGCTTGATGGTTTATGTTGTTTTAGAAATAGCTATGCATTTTAGACTACCTCTGGATCTGTGGGTATGCTTCAGCAATCTGTGTGCCTCATACTGCTGCTATAAGACAAACACCCACATACAGCAACTCTTTTCCAAGGAAAACTGTGTGGCTCTGCCTTTCTTTGAGAGAATAAAGGTGTCTCATAGTCTACAGACAGCCAGTCGAGGTCTGCTCTGAAAAGAAAACTCTCATCTATGCAAACTCTCAGGCTACAACACTGTTTGCAGCATTTCTTCTGGATCTTACAGTTATTTGGTCTTTTTCCACTTGAGGCCTCAAGGGGATAGGAGTCAGAAGAAAGTACCTTCATACTGCCATTGTAGTGGAGTTGCTGCTAACAAAACACCTGGCTAGCAGCTACCAGAAACCCACCTGCTCATCAGCTATCTGGCAGCCCTCCTTCTCACTCAAAAACAGCCTGACTTGGTTGTGTGAGGAAGAGAAAATGATATCGAGTCCTAAAAATGTAAGGAAAACATTTGTTGGGTGAGAAAATAAAAAGAAAAGTAGATCATCTTCTCTGACTTCTTGCATTAAGACAGGATCTGGTATAGGCAGATGAATTCTCAAGGATATCTTTTTGTTTGGTGGCTCTATTTAAGATATGGTTTGCCCTTAGTGAACAACTTCATTTTGGGGAACAGTCAGGGACAGCCAGGCCTCAGAGCAGGCCAAAGACTCAGCATCTTCACCCCCAAAACAGAAAGCAAATATTGCCACACTGTGCTGTCATATCTCACCATGATGAAGAATCCTGTTAGCCAGGTAAATAAATTGGTGGGTCTGGAAAATGGTGTTGGCTCCATGGCTACCAAATCTTTTTATATCAGTTTTAGGAATGAAATCTACTTGTCTAAGAAATGCACACCCATATTAACAATGACACCTTGCTGAAGTCCAAAAGGGAGTAACCCAGCCAAATCTGAGGGACATTATCAGTGAGGTTATCATCAACCTCCCAGCCCAGCAGGGACTAACCCACCACTGGCAGTGTCCTGTGGAACAGAGCACCCTGCTTGGAGTGTGGGATACCCAGACCTTGTCTTCCCTGTGCTGGAAGCAGATCACCTTGCAAATGTTCCTCCCTGCCACCCCTCTCCCTTTCACCCCCTTTTCCCAGAGGAGATCCATGTTCCTACTGTGCAGGACAAGATTTTTGTAATCCCACTGAGTTATAAAGTATAGGGAAAACTTTTTCCCGACTTATCCAGCTGTACCCATCTTATTTCCAATGAGCAGCTAACAAAGATATCTTAATCACATTCACTTGTAAGAAATGTAGACATTGACCTAAGCTCTGTAATTGTGACCATTTCTGAAAAGCACTTTCTGAGAACTTCGCTAAAGAGATGCATTTAGGAGAAAATGCTTATGAACAAATAGTTGCAACCCAATAGGCTCTTCAGTAAAAGTACACCCTCCTCTCTGGGGATTAGCAGCACCTTGCAGTTTCTGGATATCCTGGAATTACCTGGTTTTCATGCTCCTTGGGAGTCTCCATCAGACACCTGATGTCACACTCATAAGGCCTTGGGCAGTTATGGTGCCCTAGCCAGATACTCAGCAGTAACATGCCACAGCAGATCTTGAAAGCCATGCCAGATGTCCTGGCTGAAGGTTTTCCCACAATGTCTAACACCAGATGAAAACCTTAGGTGGCTCTAACATGGAAAAAAGGAATCTGGTAAAAGTAATCAAACTGCACAACCCTTCCTTTTAGGCTATTTTCAGCCTGGTTCCCCACAATTTCCCCACTGCCACCTGAAACAGTAACAAGGTTGGGGTGGGGATTGCTGCAGATCTGCAATACAGAAAAGGACCACAGAGAGAAGAGCCAGCCCATTGCCAGGAGAGAAGACTATGGGTAGAGGACAGCACAGATGCAAATAGCCTCACAGCTGAAAGGGAGCAAAAGCAAATCAAACATCAAACACTGAGAGATCAATCACGAGGGAAGACGGACAGCTGGTAAATCTGCTCACCCCTGTGGGGCTACTGCTTCTGAATCAGTCGGGGGACTTGGCTGTAAATTATCAGGCAAGGTTTAACACTGGTGCTGTCTGGAGGGGATGCCCTGTGCTGAGCTGCACTGGGCACTCATGGGGGACAGCTCGGTGGCTGCTGGCTGAGAGGGTGCTCAGTGTGGCTGCTGCCAGCAATGCCTGGCCATGCTCTTGTGACCACATGGTTAGGCCTTGCCCAGATGATGGCACAGGCCAAGGGGAAGCTCAGAGAGCTGATGCCAACCCAGATAAATGTTTTGCCTTGCCTGGGTGTGGGTGATTGAAGTTAAAGTGTAAAACCTGGTCTATTACTGCCCTTTTAAAATGTCTTCTTACTTCACCACAGTAGGCTGGTACCCCCTCATTGCAGAAGCCACATTTTTGTGACAGCATTACAGTGTGGTTATGATCAGGCAAATGACTGAAAATTAAAAAAAAAAAAAAAAGGTACCATTTACCTGTTCATGTTTAACTTCTATGCACCTCAAATTATTTGTTAATTGCAAGTGCTTAAGGAGAGGTGATGGAGGACTTAATGCTAAGCTGTGTACTGTGAGTCTATACGGCAGAGCAGCACAGTTGTGTTTTGTCTCATGCAGTGTTGATACAGGACTGGGATGTTTCTGATTCTGAATATTTATAGCTGTTAATGAATAGTGTGCAAAGCTGAAAGAGCAGAGCGTGATTTGCAGTTAACAGGGTGAGTAGGTGTTGCTGGCACCCAGAAAAAAGCAAGGTGAGACTTGCACACTGGACCAGCATCCTAAGGAAGGCAGAGATGGGCACCAATTATGGGAGCAGATGAAGTCTTTTCTGCAGAGGATCTTCCTTGATTATACCTATGCATTACGCCTGAACAGCCCTGCCAAAATGCAACTACAGAGCTCGGTCATTGTATTGTCCTAACAGAGTTTTGGACTAGGTCACATTTTTAAAGAGGGAGAGAAATCTTTCTGTCATCACACATAAGGGACTTACATTTGTGAACAGATTAAACTCTTGACTGTGAGTCCAAAAATACACAAGATACAGTCCCTCTTTTATGCCCTCTCAAATGAAACGTGCTAATAACAGACATTAACAACTGAAGCCTTTTAAGATGAAAAGGACTCTGTATTTGTTCTCTTCATGCTTGTTAAATGTTTTATGGTGACGCTTATTTACTGTCAAGAAAATATTTCCAGTGGAGGCAACGTACATAATGATAAAAATAAGCAAGCACTAAAACTATTTTTTTACTGACCAGAGCACCTTCCAGCACTTCCCCCTGGATTCTTTCACACAAAGAACATATTGTCATTGAGGCCATTATAAGGCTGTGCTGCTTTGCCAGGCTCGGCAGGACTCAAGGGAAACGGCTATAGATTGCAGCAAAAAAGTCCATCAGACAGATCGCATCTGACCCCACTGTTTCTAGGAAAGAATGCACCAGAACACTCCGGCTGAATAGACAGATTTTCCAAATGTTTTAAATCAGTTTTGAGACAAAAAGGGAAGATGCTAAGGAATGGATTTGGCCTATAAACATTAAGCGATGTGATGCCCATTTCTCTAGGAAGCTGACATTAGGGGCTTTCTTGTTGATGGTGGACCTGAAGGAAAAAACCCACAACAATTAAGCAGCAATTGAAGAAAAGCAGGCAAGAAAAGATGGTTATGTATTAGTACAATAGCTCAGAGGCTTTTCATTTTAGGATACAAAGAGGGAGTAGAGAATGCTGTTTTCTTTTTAAAAACCTTTTAAAAATGGTAACTGCATCCTGCTCTTGTAGATGTATTACTTATGACATCCCAGTTTTCATCCGTTCATGATTTTACATTAGAGTTAAATCTCTGCAGCTTGAATCTCACGGCTGAGTTAGCCAGAGCCCATAAAATATTGAAACCTTTAGAGCAGCAGCCAGCCAGGTTGAGAGAAGTTCATGTCCAAAGCTGAGCTTTAGATTCTGAGACATCCCAATTGGAGTGTAGTACAGAAAAAAGCACTGATAAAATTTTCATAAAAATGAGCTAAGGATATTGCTAGCATGCTTCCCAGCATCTATATGAAAACTTAATCTGAGCTAATGGAAAGGATATGAAAGCCTTTCTCAATTCAAACACAGTCAGTGCATAATTCATAAATTATTGTCAGAGAAGTGATTCTGCTCTGAGATTTATTCTCTTTTGAATAGAAGCAACTGGAGGAAAAACTGGGTCTTTTTGACCTTTAATGCCAGCAAATTTTACAGTAGAGCTGTCAATATAACCAAGTAAACTGGTCATTTCTCCAAACAGCAACAAAGTGCCAGTATGTGCTCACTGCAGGCTAATATTAACACAGCCCTTTAGGTTACTTGCAAACCATTCAAAGCAACTGAACCTAAAACATTTAAGTGAAGATAGTTACAGAGAAGAGAATGAAATTTCCATGTTTTCCATGACAGACACAAAAAGGTTCATTATGTTAAGAAGAAAAATCACGCAAAAATATGCTTCACTTCCTAACTCTAGTCTTCAGCTATGATTACCTTTAAAAGCCTATTTTCCAATTAAAAACCTATGCAACATTCCAATAGAAAATGCATACTGACAGATTTTTTGTTCCTTATATATGCCTCACTTCTAAACAACACAGCATAAAGTATGAAAACATTTATCCACGGGTAGTGATTAAATATTTCAGCTCTGAGTGAGGTTGTTGCACAGTCAATGCACACAATCTGTAGTGAGTTAAAAGCAAATCTGACAGAAATAGTTGGAAATCTGAGGAAATTGTAAATGCAATTAAGTGCTATCAGTAGAAAAAGCAGCAGCTGGTTGATAACATGGCAAGATTTCTCTTTCCTTCAGTTCTGGAATTGCTATTACATTTTCTCCAATGTAGCAGGAACTTGAAAGAAATCAAGAATCAGAGACATTTACAAGTTGTGGATCCTGGAGTGTTTTGAAGCTGTAAAAATGTATTACTGATTGGAGGCAAAAGCACCACTAAAAATGACCAACATAATCCCCCCTAAGAAAAACAAAAGCAACAATCCAATAAATCAGTCAGAGAGAGATATGAGGAACATTTCACCAGAAGAAAGTGCATTGGAGTCTGAAAATGATAACATTTAAGAAAACAGACTGATACAATGCCATGACCTGTTTCTTTTAAATTCTGTTTAAAAGTGATTACCTTGTGTATGGGTGTGGGGGGGAATTAATTGCTTACAAGTGGGTGCTTTAAATATAGAGGTGTCAACAAAGACTGACAGAAATAGGGGTTGGTGTGGGGTGCTTTTTTTGTGAGATAATGGCATTAGAAAGCAAAAAGACACAGAGATGCATGGAAAACTGGCTAGTAGTACAAGGTAAAAGGAAGAAAAAGAAAAGAGAGCTGTGAGTAATTTAAGACAAATTCTTAGGACATCTACCCTGAAATCTCTCTATGATTGTTGCCATTCCTCATGTGCAGTATCAGGTAGTATGTGATCATATCCCTCTCATCTCTTCCTCCTTAGAGTCTCCAGATACCCTCATTAATCGATAGGGCTCTAATGCTAGAGAGCTAATAAACCCAAACCCTGCTGTAACAGGGAGGTGCTCAGATTAAGGGGCTGATCTCGTGCCCCTTGCTGAAGCAAAGCTCTCACACGGAGATGGACTTACTGGCAGAGCCTCCTCCTGCACCTGGAGTGATAGATTGTATTGCCCTGCTCCCAGAGTTACTCTGTCCTTTGCATTCCTCCTTTACCTGTTGGGGAAGGATGCTGCTGTGCCTGTTGCCAAAGGATTTAGCTGCAGTTACATGTCTTGCCTTCAGCCTAAGCAAACACTGAATTCCTGTCCTTCAGTGGCTTCCTCCGACCTCTAACACTGCTGTGCTGCACTCTGGTAATAAAGCTGATTTTGAAATCTTCCATCTTGTCCTTCCCCAAACAAATTTTATTTAAATGTCGAAGGAATGATGCTGGTACATGAACCTTGCAACTGATTTCCAGGCCACAATAATTAGGTTTATAACACTAATAGTTTTGAGCAAGTCATCTTCCTTGAGTGCTTTAGCTCATACTTGAAATAAGAATCAATGATTCACAATTCTGGAGAACATGGAAACAAAAAAATATTTCCTTTCTCATATCTGACTGGTATCATTTATGGTAGTTGAGTAAAAATGTGACTGAAAAGAGCAACATTTTCTGTGGACACATCCACACCAGAGAAGAAAGCCAGAATAACATCTTCAAAACAGAGTAGGCTACAGCTACTGCTCCTGTATACATATTATCAGAATACTGCCTTCTGCAATACTCAACACCATCTTTACCAATATCCCTCTTTTCACTCTGGAGAAGGCTTTTTTTATTTCTGAAGGAGACATAAATGCAGCATACGTGTTGCACATAAAAAATATAAAAGGTAGTAATTATAGTTCCTCCAAAGAGATCTTGGAACTCAAGAACCACAGTTAATCAAACTGATTACCAGTAGATTGCAGACAAATAGGAGGAAAGAGGTCACATTTTAAAATGGACCTTTTTTTTTTTTTTTTTAGTAAGAATGAACATCCAGGAGAGTCCAAAGTAATTAAGTACCATAATGCAGTAATTCCTCCAAAGTTTCAGAGTAAAGCTCTGGTGTGATGTGAGCAGGCTGATAACACCCACACAGACACTGGTGCCTGCTCTGACAGATTTGGGTCCTGTTAGTTTCCCAACACAACACACTGTGTTGGGTCCTTCATGCTGAGCTAAGCCTCAGGAGCAGGGCTGAGTCCTCAGTGCACAAACCCCCTTCCCGCTCAAATATATACATTTCATGTGTTTGTTCATACACTAAAATATTTTCATTACTAAGACATGAGATTGACACTGTAATTTTGCCTGTAAATCCTATATTCAAATTCTGTTTGGTTGATGAATACATATTGCATGATCTCATAAATTGAATAAATAAATGAAACTGCCTAAAAATAGAGTCTTTTTTTCTTCCAGAGGGTTTGACAGTGTTCAGCCCCAGCCTGTATTAGTCACTGAGAATTACAAAGCACAGCTGTAGTCAGATATCTTTGGAAGGCAAACTGATTTTCTTCTTTCCCTACCAGTTTACAGAAACAGACATATCTAAATAACATATATTTGGTAACCGAGCTTTTTTAAGCTTCTTGCTCTTGCCTGTTGTTATTTAGCTTTCATGCAGTTGTAGCCCTGAGAACAATTCAAGTTTGATTTTATAAAACCTGATCTTCACCTCTTTCTTTGACTGCATTTAACTGTTGTGGAAATAAGGAGGGAAGGATGCCTATTGCAGCTGGAGAAGTTAACATACCTAAATGGCACTTCTTTTATAGAAGGAAGGTTGTAGTAAGTCATGTGATTTAGAGTAAAGGCAGCAGTGTGCAATGGGAGCAATTTTCTGCCCCTCAAACAGCACTTCAGGTGATGTTGTTCATCTTTCTGTGACTCGCTGTGTCAAAGCATGCCCAGAGCAGAGGTGTTCAGGGACCCGACAAGCTGTAAGTGTCCAGCTGAAAAACCTGGGAGATATCCCAGGGCTCAAAGAATTCACTTTTTCAGTTGCTCTGATTTACTTCAGAATGCACCTTTAGGGAATTTATGTCTTCCATGCCTTTAGTTTCCCATTTCCTTTCTTGTCATCTTTAAAAATCCATTAAAGATCACAGAGACAGTTTCTCTGAGCTTCCATTTCTGAGGGGCTGTGGAGCTCCACAAAGCGTGCAGTTCCAGAGGTGAGCTGACTCTTTTACTCTCTGCACCTTGATGTTGTTAGGACGACATTTTAATTATAGGTGATGGTTACAGGCTGAGAAAACATGCTGAATTCTACAGGGAAACAAACAGTTTTCACTCATAAGGACTTAATGACAACTAGCTAACCAGTCCCCTTCTGTCTGAATAGAAGAACATTAAAATGCGAGATAAAATGGGGAGGTTGATTTCTCAAGGTGCTTGTTTGAGAGATTTAAAATTATTGTAGTCCTATGTTTGCCAAAAGCAATCACTAGGCTTTTTGGGTGTTGCTAAAATAAAAATTTTAAAAAGTTAGCTCTCTTAAAAATAGGCAGCTGCAGTAGTCCAGCTTGCATTTGTATTTTCTAGAAAAAACATTTTGTTAGCCACATATGATGACTGGTATTTCACCTATTTTACAATATTGTTACAAGTTCCTGTACTGTAGAGTAAGTTTACATTAAAATGCCGCACCACCTTGGCTATGATTAATTTAGATTTGTCTATCACTGTGTCTGCTTGCTGATTTGCCCTGGGTATTATAATAACTATAGCCTGCTTGTCATTTCCTGCTAACATTGCCTCACCTGTAAAACTGCAGTAGATCTATTTCAGCTTCCCCAGTTTCTGCCATCTCCTCACCTATTACAGCAGAATAAAAGAACATTTCTCGGGTGCATGCATAGATATTTTCATCATATTTCAAATGCATTCGGAAAATTGCTGCCTATTGGCACCAAAACAAATTAAATAATTCCCCGTATCTCTTCACATATGAAATGTTTCCTTCCCTGTTTGAATGATGGCCAGCCTCTGTTTATCCAGAGCTGGAAGGCAATGCTCCCACACACATGCAGAGCTATTTTGTTTGTTGATATATGCATCAAGTCATATGCCTATGCCTTAATATGTCTGTGTTCATACATGTTTATCTTTCTGTCTTTTTAAAAATATGAAACACCTAATCAGAAAACCTATAGTTTAAAGGGCAAAATTTAAAAAGAAATTACAGGTCAGGTCATTTGGATATGGACTTATTTTAAGGTAGGTGAAGCAGCATGTCAGTAACACAAGACCATAACTATACCCATTGTCTGTGACTGCACTAATTAACTGGGCAAGAGTGGTCAGGCCACCACGACTGCCAGTGAAAGTGGCCACATGGACGGACCAGCCATGGGGCACAATCTCTGCATGTTTTGGGACTGTCAAGCTTTGCTGTCCTGTTATTTTGGAATGAAGAATATCCTTCTGAAACATTCTTCTCTTTCTAAAAACCAGCAAGAGCAGACACTGCAGTCAGAGCAACTTTATTCCCATAAAACCACATCTGCTCCTAATAAATGTATCAGGTGCTGAGAGGGGCTCACATCCTTCCCTGGCGCTGGGCAGAGCCTCACCAGTGGGTACCATGCCTGCTCCTACCAGAGAGAGTTTGGCTCCCCTATGGCACTTGCAATCCAATCTAGAAGAAGATGCAATAAATGAATTTATTAACCCAGGGGGGTGGGGAAGCAGCAATGAAAACAATAAAAAGACTATGTGTTAACCTATGTGCGTGCCTCGATGGCTCCAGGTTTAGTCATATGTGCTAAATTAGACCATTAAACACTGTAAAGCCAGTGATGTACTGAAATGCTCCCACAGCCCTGTAATTTATACTATGTTACACAGGGCAGAGTAAGTTGCTCATAGTAAATAGGGTCCCATTGGATGACTTGTCTCTAACAGTACATTTTCACATAATTAAAATGGACACAGCTTAGAAAAATTAAAAGGCTAGGATATAAAGCTCAGCTGCAAATAATATTAAATGGCATTATCAATAACAGAGATCCCAGGGTTTGCATATTAATTGTAAGAAGGTGCTAATTTGAGTGTTTTAAGCTTGCATTCACAAGCTTGTTTACATGCTTTGTTCCACCTGGACCTGTTTGGAGGTTTGTCAAAAACCTAACAAGCAGAAAAAGATTGCATTTGAAAATACACATACATGTTTAATTAAGCCAGGGCCACCGAACATTCCTCAATATATTTAGCTGTTGAGATTTAAGCACCACCAGAGCATCAGGCATTATCACCTTTTGAAGTACTGCAGAATCTTTAATATTTAAAGCACAAAGCAGACTTTAATATAAAATTCTAGCAGACCACAGAAGATTAAAGACGCATTATAAATGTGACAGTTTGTAAATGGAACACCAGTATTAAAGGGAACCCCCCTGATATTTTATAGCATATTTTTCAGGTGTATACTAAATTATAAATACAATTAAATAGCAGTAATTATTCTCTGGAAGGGGATGGCAGTTTAACTGTTCTAGAAAATAGTGATTAACAATAATGTAGGAAAGTGGTAATATGTGTTTTACCACACTGTTCTTGCAGTCAAACTTCATGCAGGCGTCTTCAGCTAATTTAAAACCACCCTGGGGCCCTACATCCATGGGCACAATGTCTTTCCTTCCATGAGGCAGGGAGTGGGAAGGGCTGTTTTCTTGGTGTCCAAAACTCCTGGATTTTGCTTAGACTACACAGCTGATCTCCATTACTGCTGCTTTGAATTGCAAGGGAGAGAGGGCAGCAGGGACACCCCAGAGGAGTTAAACCAGTAGCTCTTGAAGAATTTTAATCCTGCATTAAGATGGTCCAATGCTGTCTCTTCTCCGTCATGCAGGGAATTTTGAAAGAAGCTAACATTATTGCATACCAAATTAATTTGGCAATCATGTGTCTCTAGACTGACAAGACTTATTTAACAGGTTGTACCAAACCTTTAATTTATTGAATAAACCCCATGGGACCAGAACTTCCCCACTCCTTTTATTCAGCTCTGTTTTTCTAGAGGGATAAATACCTGTGAAAGCAATAGCAACTTTTAGAAGAAGGGAGGGACTCTCAAGGACAAGATTTGGGACAGATTTCTGCTTGTCTCAATTCTTGTGGGGAATTGAGACTGGCCCCCCCAAAATCAGAACCAATCTCTCCTGAAGGACGCAGACTGATGGCAGTGGGCAGCAGAGGGACCTGACTCCTCCATGGCAGCCAGGATTTTAGCACAGGCTGGCAGGAGGCCTCTCAAGGAATGCATCTGTCACAACTGAGACTTGACTGACATTTTTCTGTCCTTGTCTTTCTGCCTTGACCCTTGACCTCCTTCCCGTTAAGAAAGGAAGCTGATAGAGGCAGGTCTTTTTATTTTTTCCCCAAAATATGTTGGGATTTTTTTAGGAGACTGTCAGATTATGATTAATAATAATTAGCAATTTACATCTTTGAAGAGGAGTTTTTGGTTTGAAGGGCACGTGCATCCAGACTCTTTCAACCGCACTGTGGAGAAAATCCCAGAACATTGGACATTTTGGGAAGCTCTCCACAGCTTGAGAGAGGGGCTCAACAATATCAAGGAACATTCTTGCAGAAGCCATGGTTTCTGGATCATATTCCTCTGGCCAGAAAAATCTCTTACTCACCCCTTCCCTACCTGGGAATTTGCCTATTCAAGGTTGCAGCATTAAGGTCCATGCCCAATCATAATTTAAACTGTTGGCAAAAAGAGTGATTCTGGTGTTAACAACAGTTTTGAGTGGGGTAAAATGTGAATAGGATCGAAGAGGGGAAGAAATTTAAAACGAGATTTTAAAAGCACAGAAATCCAACAATTTAGCATGAATATTCAGGTCTTTGGTGCTGGGCCATACAACTCCAAGGTCTCAGTGCACAGCTAAAGCAGTTCTCAAATCTCTGGAGTGCCAAGCACATCACTGCATTAAGGGCATTTTAATATGCATTGCAGTACAAAAGCTTAGCATATTATTTTCACTTTTATTATCAAAAAAAGGAAAATATAGTGAATGTTATCCAACAGAGTGCTTTAAAACAGAATTTTCAAATAAAAAGTATAAAGAGATCTTAGTTATATTATTCATTGCAGAAATAAAAAATAAATTATACATATTCTCCTAATAGAGATTAAAATGGATAAATAATGAAAAGATTACAATAGCTATATTTCTCAGGGTCTAGTTTATATTGTTAACCTAAGTACTGTACACTATACATGATTAGGCACACTGCTCATATGAAAAATGCAGTGCATCTGCTATTCACAAAAGCAATACCCAGGCCATGTTTTCCACGAGACTTTGTAGGAGCTGGATTGCTCACATTCTTTGTTGGCATAGGCACACCAGACTGTGCCTCATGTCTGCATGGGACTTTTTATCATGCAAGAATGGCAAAGAAATTTTGGTTTTGCTAAATTACTTGTTTTTCCATCTACCATACAGTCTAATAACATCTCCCTTTCACTGCAGGTTGCAGCTTCTCTGAAAATAAGGATGCCTCTACCTTCTTCCAGATTTTAAAGAATTAAAATAAACAAAATATTTTCATTTGGAATAAATACAAGACTTTATATACTTAACAAAATAAAGAAACCCACAGGGCAAAAACCCAGCTGCACAACAACCAGCAGCTCCACGGGCACACACATACCAGGGATGCTGAGGATCCCAGCAGAATTCTCTCCTCTGGCATTTCTGCCATTTTTCACTTCAGCTCAGGAACTGCAACCTGGAAAAAAGGCAGCTTCACTCAAACCCAACATTCATTCCAAAGTATAACTAGCTTAAGCAAATGGCTGGTTTTTTTGAAGCAAACTGGCTTAGTTTTAGATGATGTTAAAATTCTCCATGTGTCCAGCCTTGCCTCCTGTTGTGCTGGGGCTAAGTGGGTGAGGAGCAGCCTTGTCCCCCAAGCCAGGGCAAGATTCCTGACTAGATCAGCTGAGGGGCTCCTTATCTGTCTCCAGACCCTCAAATCCGTGGATTTCCAAGGTGATTTGGCTTATCTGAGAATTAGCCCAGCCTTCCACTGTCCCCATGTACCAACCTCCTCATTGTGCCCCTCCATGAGTTTGGGCAGGATTTTGAAACCATTGAACAAAACCAGCACCAGAGAAGATGCTACTGAGTGTGCTCAGAAAGAAAAAGCTTCTGCAGTGAACATTTTTGTCCTTAGTGACAGAAATTATGATCTTAATCTGCTTGAAAAATCTGTATTTAAATGGCTAGAAAGTGTTTCATATTCTCCAGTGCAAGGGCCCAAATCTGTTGATATTACAAGTGTCGTCAACATTCAGCAGCATGGCAGCTGTCACCAGGCAGTTCAGAAAGGCTGATTTAATTGATACTTTCCATTTCAAATACAATTTGCAGTCAGCATGTGGTGAGAAATGCATCTCACCATGCAGATTTTCATGATGCTGGAGCACAAAAAAAAAAAAAAAGGGGGCTGCTTTTCTTTTGAGAAGCTTGAAATGTAGTCTAGGAAGGAAATATTCAACTCTATATGTGAAAGTTGCTTTCATTTAAAGGAACTAAATCATAGTAAATCCCAGATTACTTATTTCTGTATATGAAACAGCATATGTGGCAAAATGTAGAAAGTAGTGTACTATTTTTGGGAATGAGAAAGGAGGCCCTGTTTAGATATGGGGTTTAAAATAAGGTCTGCAATTCAAGCTTGAGCCTGGAATCTAATTCAGGTTAGATGGCTTCAAAATTCTCCAAGCCTTTCTAAGGAGTTTTTTTCTTCTTCTTTTTTTTTCTTTTTTCTAAAATAACACAAATCTCACAAGAATAGCTGATCTTATCACTGAATGTCAAGAGATTTTAGCAAACCCAGCTCCTATGACTTTTTCTGTGTAGTTTAATTAATAGAACCTAAGGGTAGGCAGAGCCACTTGACCATCTGAACTGACATCTGCATCTCAGCCCATCGCACCGTACCCAACTGCCCTGCACCAAGCCAAATAACTGGTGTCTGGCTAAGCCAGAACACTTATTTTCTTTCCTTCAAGAGACCTTTTCTTTGAACTGCACCTTTTTGTTTCTAAGGACTGTGCCTGCCTGCAGGGGCAAGTGCCACATTGCAAGACAGGGCTTTGAATACAAACACAGAGGCACAAGCACACACTGTTCATCTTACTGATATGACTTTTTCTTGGCTTGCTCTCCTTTTTAATCTATGCTAAAGAAAAAAAGCCTTTCAGATTTTAAAATACGAAGCTAATTTTTTTTGCCTGAGGAAGCATTATAGCCAGAGTTGGACCTTTCAGTGGTATTTCCCACCAAGATGGCTCATGGATCCCAGCAGTGCAGCCTTAGCTGTGGCTGTGGTGAGATCCCAAGCTGCACACAGCCTCCTCGGCCTCTGCTCAGATCTGCTCTGTGGCTCAAGCCTGCTCAGCCTCAGGCCAGAGGGCAAGCAGCCCACCAAGGGCATGATCTATCATGGTCTGTGCCCATGGCACAGGACTGTGCTCCCTGGGGGAATCAGTGGGATTCACATCCTTGAGCCTGGCTGTGAATCCACCCTTGCTTTACATCTCCTTTTTAGGGAGGATATTTAGAACAGGAGCTTAGACTGGAAACTCCTTTGACATCTTTTAATGCATCTCATTCAGAATCCCTCCATCCAGCTGTTCCCATCCCTGTTTTAGCAGACAAAGCAGTGGCTGAAATCCTTTTTAATTCAAACATCGCTGAATGTTCTTCTCAAGACACGACAGAGTGCTCCTGGCCCCCTCCCCCTCCCTGTGTCTTGGGTGAGCACATACTTAGATCCCCCAAGCACAGTGATAATTTCTCCTTACCAGCAGAGCCAGTCATTATTTATTATATCACTCTCTCACTTCTTCAGTCTCTCCTAGTGGGAACATTGCAGTGGCTGCTGGCTAGAAAATTAGCCAAGGGAACTTCTTCTGTTGGTCTCTTTCCTCATTATACTAGTAAAAAAATTTAACTGTGACATTCTCCCTCTCTCTGTATATATATATCAACGCAGGTTGGAAGCACACTGTAGGGGCTAATAGTGAGTAATTTAACAGTGGCTCTCTCACACGTTTTACCCTCATTCTTTCTCCAGAGTAGCAGCAGAAGAACAGTATGTTCATGTATTGTTGCTCCATATTACAAGCACAGCCTGCAAGTTTATCTCACTCCACTAGGTTGTTTTTTTTCGTGGGGATGTGATGCAATTTCTTCCAGAGTCAAGGTGCTGCCATAAATTACAGAGAGATTCAGGTAACCCTTAAAGAAAAGTTTACATTTTTCCACCTTAAAATGTGGCTTTAAAAAAAACCAAACAGGAACACCTGACTGGAACAAAGTTCTGCATATGTATATATGCTGCTAAGGGCCATCACATTGATATGTGCCCAGAGAAGTTGTTCCCTTAAGATAGGAACAGACTTGTCTACAGAGCCTGGACAGAACTGGTGCTGTTCCCTGGTCAAACAGGAGCCACGAGAAGCGTAAAGCAGAGGAACACTTTCCCTGGCTCCACTCAGGTGCTGCACAGCACAGCTTAGGCCAGGGATGGGGTCTGGTTTCAGTTCAAGAAAATTAATAGGTGTGTTCAGCTGTTCCAAAGAGCTCTGTGCATGCCCAGGTCACTGTTTTTATGTGCTGGGATATGTCTGTGCCAAGTGTGCGCATGCAGCTCCATGGAGAGAACATCCACATGATCCAGTGAATAAAGAAAAAGGATTGAGTAATTTTGAGGAACAATTATATATTTGGGAATGGTCACAATAAATCATATGATTCCCTTCAGAACACCTGTTTGAAAGAAACACAAAGGAGAGTTGCAAATGACAGCATCACAAATGCTCAAATGTCTTGAAGACTCAGGATTTTGATGTTCCTGATTTTGACCCAGATCAATTACATAAACATATACATCCTGCTAGGCATGTAGACAAAGTACAATTCTGTGACTTATGGTAAAGCTCATAAAAAGACAATCCTGCTTAAATATTTTGTAGAAAGGGCAAAACATGAGGTTGGGGGTGAAAAATAATGGAAACACATTCACATTTTCCTTTCACCCCAACTAGCTTTTGGTAGCGGAGCACTGCTGATCACAGGTGTGCAACTCTTTGTCTAGAACAGATGTCTTCAAATCTTTTTTTCCTAAACCAGCCCAGCAATGTTGAGGAGAGCCCATCAGCAGCAGGAAGCAGTCCCTGCGCCCTGCACTGGCCAGTGGCCGTGTGTGTGCCCCGATGGCTCCGGGGCCCCCGTTGTGCCTGGCCCTGTCCCGCGTGTCCCCGCGCAGGCGGCTGGCGCAGCAGCGGTGTGTAACTGGCTGTAACTCCCTGTACCTAGCAACGCAGATGTCACACGCTGGCTCTTGCCCAAAGGGAAGGAGGACGAGGACAGTAAACAAAGACCTCGGTGTCCTCCATTTTGGAGCGCCTGCTGCAAGTTTGACTCTCTTCACTTTGAATTATAGTGGCAGTGCTTTGAGCAACTACATCTGAAGTACTCCAGCAACATCACACTCTTGTTCCACTACTGCTCTGATGACCACCAGTATAATTCAAAGAGAAAGAGTAAAAACTCACCTCTAGGTATAAAAACGAGAGAGAGTTTATTCCCTGCCAGAAGAAACAATACGACCAGAATTATAGCAGTTTCTACCCTGAACTGTAAAAGTAATGCTTTCTGTTAGCCAATGAATAAACCTGTCCTTTTTCAGGAAAACCATCTTTCACACTTATAATATTATCTTTCCGATAGATGTGAATACACTGGTTTATTCTAGCTTGCTTTTTTTTTTTTTTTTATGAAGGAAAAGGTACCAGAGAACAAAAAGTAACGTTATTTTTTCCCCCTGTTTATGAAAAAGCAGGGAAGGAGAAGAAATCTTTCTATATTTGCATTGCTAATTAGCAGAACGCACACAGATAATACAGTGATCAGTACTGTACACACGTTTTGAGAGATGAACAAACATTCCACTATATTTGAATATGCAAGTGTACCATTTGTGTAGTTTATGTTGCATCCAGGCTTTTCCACAGGGCTCCACAAAGGACACACTGGAAACTCCTGATGGCGGACTGGGGGGATGTTGGGGTATGATTTGTTTACCCTGGAAAGGGCAATGCAGGGGCACAGCTTGCTTTTCAATGTCATTTTGGTGTTTCTTCACCCCTAAACAAATTCGCCAGCTGGGCTGACTGAGGAAAAGGATTTTAAGAGACTTGTCCAAGGTCACCCTAAGGAATGAACAAGTCAAGCCACTTACTCAAGGGCACTGAGTGCTTCTGTAGCCCAACCTACCTCCCTCTAGCTTCATGTTGTTTGTGCCAACCTCTGCCCCCCTCACTGCATAGCCTTCCCCACACAAGCAGTATAGTGTAAAGTTCACAGCAAGCCCAGTGAAGTGCCCTGCACCACCCATCCATCTTCTCCATGAGATAAGAATAGTTCCTTAAACCTTTGTTCGTGGCAGATGTTTTCCTGGTTTGATGGTGTTTTTCTAAGTGTCAGTGTCTATCCACAAACTGTATCTTGATGTACATCCCCATGCCTAGATATATGAATAGCTTCACAAGATGAACATAGCTTGGAAAACTGAGGTCAAACCTGAAGAAGGTTGAAAAAGCTGGGGTAGTGCAAGACATTATATAGCTTGAAATAAACACTGCCTCATCTCATAGAGGTCATCTCATTTGGACAATGCAGTAACTCTTGGAAAAAAACAGCCACATTATCAAGCTTGACATAAGCTTTAGCTTCTGCTCATTCACATATGTGGTCTCAACAACAGCAAACACCTCATCTGCAGGTACGTCTCTTCTAAGGTCAGTCGATAAAATCAACTGCACAGTCATCTCTTTTCTCTCTAATTCCCTTAGTTTCTCTTACCTGAACACAAAGAGGATACAATCAGCAGTAATTTTTTAGAATTTAAACCAACAAACCTGTTTTTATCTTAAACACCACTTCATTTGCCTGGCAAGTGATACATTGAGTATCTACATGAGAATAGAGTATCTATTAACATGGCATCATCTACAGGGGTTTGATCTCCAGACTGATAAGTTCAAACTGTTAGGGGCTCCCTCTCCACTCCTCCCTTTCCCTGCTAGGCAGGGTGTTGTTCTGTAGGTCAAACCAATACAAAATCATTTTCATGCAGGCAAAGCTCTTTGAGTACATGACACCAGCTCTGCTGCCACCCAGGTTTAGCTTGATCCTTCACTGAGCTGACTCTGGTCTTCTGCTCAGCTCATCAGCATGGCAAGAGCTACACACATGCATGGGGAAAAGCTCCCCAGCCCTTGCCTGGATCCATGTATTTGGAAAGTCATGTCCCTAAGCACACCCCTCAATCCTCACCTGCTGACTTCAGGGAGGATAGCTTATACATGATTTACCCATCAGAAGATGATTTTTATCTGCTCCTCTTCTTCCCCCTGAGTGTGGCTGTAGAACTGTCTTTAAATCTGGACTCTGACACTTCACTGCATAAATGTTACTTACACTGGAGAGAAAATAACTGAGTTCTGCTGTTGGCAGGTCTGCTCTGACACTGTCACCTTGCAGCCACACATGCACTGTTTGAGAGCAGGCCACTGTACTCCGTAAGGTCCCAACCACCCCTATGGAAGCAGAGCACACAGTGACAAAACCCCTGCAGCAACCTTTGCACCTTTGTGCAGGTCTTGCCTGCATCCCAAGAGTCCAGTTTACAGCCCTGAGCCCTCTGCTGAGAGCTGGGGATGCTGCACATGTCCTTGCAGGTCTAGCTTCAGTCAACTATCATGCTCTCATCCCAGTTACATTAATGGCAGGTGATGAGAAAGCTATTTATGAGCAGTAGTGTAATTTACAGACCTAAATAATGTATTTTTAGAAAAGTGAAGGTATTATTAAATACTATCAGATCGCAGTATGAAAAGACAGTTTCAATATTTTCTTTTATAAATCTATTTTCTAATTCTAATCAGATTCTTCTCACCAAGGCTCCCTCAGCTATCTGCTGAGGACAACAGAGGACAACCTGTCATCTGAAGCCATTTCAAATACAGTCACAAACAAATACTTGTATTAATATTAAACATGTAGCAGTTTCAAGAGCATGTATTTTTTTGTACAGAGATCACACTATTCTTTTGAAGAGCCAATAGGGCTTTTGTTCCCAGCTCCTTTTAAACAATCTGGATATTAACTTTTCTACTATTGCAAGCCTCTGAGCAACTTCCCACAATATTCTCTGACAGGTGTTTGCATAAACTGTGTCTTACAAAGACCTTGTGCAGACAGCTAAGGAGTTTTACCTCGTGCATATTAGCAGCCCAAGTGCTTGAATGCCACGTAGGACCCTAGAGATCCCATGACTGTCTCCCTGGTGCTGCAGAGCCCGTTACTTTATTGGTAGTATGAACCAGAGGAATGTTATGTGTTGTTCAGAGAAAGAGTTATGTGCTTTGTGTGAGTGAACGTGAGAAGAATGGAGAACAGCAAACCAGTCCATCCCAGCTCCCCACTTTCCCCTTGGTGTCTCTGTGGTTGCAGACCTCTCTCTTGTACAAGTTTCTTCTGGTCCCCAAGAGAATGGAGAGACAGTCTTCAGCAATTAGCCCAGGGAGGGAGAGGCTAATTGTACCAATTAGCACTGGAGCACCAGGTGGGGAGACTTAGAGGCCAGTCAAGAGGGGACGAATAAAATGACTGTCAGGGTCAGTGAGGCAGCACCGTTTGGGGAGAGGAAGGAGACAAGGAGCTGCTGATTGCGTCTAATTGGGCCTTTTGTTTCCACTTTGAAACAGCCTTTTCAATGCACTTTGAGAAGGGGAGGATCAGTCAGTTCTGTGACTTGCACTGTCCTTACAGGGGCAGCAGGGGAAGGAAAAGCCCAGGTACAGCCATCAACACCAGCCTCACCATCTTCCCTCACAGCTCGTGTGCCTCAGAGCAGCCTTGTTCTTCCCCAGTCCCCAGTGAAGCCTCTGCAGAGAGGCCCAGAGTTGCTGTGCAGCCACACTTGCAATGTTCTCCCACATTTTAAGCACTACAAGGTCCTCACGGGGTCTTGCTCAGAGTATAATATCTTGCCTAGCTCAGGTTTTCCTCCCTTAGCTCAAGGTTCCTACATGGAAACAACTGTAAATGGAGGGCGCCTCAATCCCCTTGTGCCCTGGATTCAAACTGTATTACAGTGACACGTGCTCAAGTGACAGAATAACACACCTGATCGCAGTAGATCACATTAGAACAAGGTTGTTGCAAAACACTCATCAACCTC
Source organism: Peucedramus taeniatus (assembly GCA_013400575.1). Lineage (NCBI taxonomy): Eukaryota > Metazoa > Chordata > Aves > Passeriformes > Fringillidae > Peucedramus > Peucedramus taeniatus. The sequence goes on from WBNO01010547.1 coordinate 112,670, forward strand.
GTTTTTGCAACAGCCATTGGTCTCTCTGGGTTTCAGTGCAGTGCTTAAACCAGACTCCAGGACATTTTGAAGTGAGGCACACAGCCCCATGCTTCAGGACAAAGCCTGGCCCTCTCCACGAGCTACTCTTTCACTGCTCTGCATCCATGATCTGAATTTTTACTCCAAAAGCACACTGTAACTAGCTGCTACTGCTCCAACAACAGCCCAAGTCAACCATTTAGAAACTGAACAATTAAAACAATAAAAGCATTGAGTCATACAAACTACAAATACTCATAATGTCACAGCTTTTACTAAGGTTTGTTGGGTGGTGCTTTGTACCAGATCTTCTTGCTGAGTGCTGACCTGTGAGCCTGTCCCCTCTTCTGCTGCCCTAACTTGCAGGCAGGCCTCTGCCCTTCTGCAAACCACAAGCTGTCCAGAGCAGGGCTGCACTGAAGGCACATCTGATTCTTTCCACCAAAGGCACCCCGTTTTTTTAGAAAGGAAGACAAAGTTTGATTGACCACATGCAGGGACTCCGTGCACTGCAGCTGCTGTTTTTCCCACTTACCTAAGGGGAGGACATGTCCTACAGTCCCAGCTCCATGGCTGTCACCAAACTAGTTCACTTGAATGGCACAGACAGTGCCGGCAGCATGAAGCAGAACTGAAGGGTGATACTTCAGCTTCCCCCAAAAGGCAAGAATTAGGCTACCCCTTACTTTCCAGCTTCCTCTGCTGGTGAGTGTTAGCACTGTTCAAAGGCACTGCTTCTTGCATGGGGAGCACCAGCAGGAGCCTCAGGGCTTTGGACAGCCAGGGTGATGAAGGCATTGCAATGGCAAGACACTTGTACCTCAGAGGTTGTCCTCGTTTCTGCATGAGACTGAGCCCTGTCCCTGCAGCGGGCTCAAGCAGTCTGAGCCACCCTTTCTCACGGAAACAGAAGGTGGTTACTTGGCCAAATGCTCTCTTTCTGAAGCATAAACTTTTTCAAAACAAACAAACAAACTAAAAACCCCTTGAGGCTCAGAAAAGACCAGTGAACCGTAAAGACCTAGTGAGACAGTCCAGGTCCAAATTAGCGGCACTGAATTGTGGGTCAGCAGTGCAAAACCTTTCAGCTTTTTGCTACCAGTATCAGAAGAAATCCAGGGTGCATTTAAACTCCAGCACCTTTCCACAGTTTAACAGTAAATGGCCTATATTGAATAGCTGGCAACACATGCACTCTCCTTGTTTTCCTTCCTTGTTAAATGTTTCCTGGCATGGTGACAGGTAAAGCATAATACAGCTTGGCAATATGGCTTTTACATGGTGAAACAGCTCCTCCGTGCTACGCTAGAGTACATATTACTGTGACAAGGGGCTTTATTCTGAATTATCTGCACATACTAAAAGCCAGTGGGAAATTGGAGGAGAGTTTAGTGAAAACTATATAAGATTTTGTTACCGCTGAGCGGAAAATTTTGGATGGAAATCACGGAGTGTGGGGCTTAATCACAGCTCCTTCTGCTCGGCAGACTATGTAAAGCAGCCCCAGCCATTAAAAATTCACTTGGGAAAGGTGCATGGTTATCCAGCATTAAGCATGTTTCTGTGGCACTGAATTCTTCAGATCGCTTGGGGAGGTAAGTCATCCACTTTTTAACCTGACAGTGCTTGTTGATAAAAACAGTACAGAGAACTGGATGGAGCACTTACACAAAGCTGATAGATGAGATAGATGGAGAGGATTTATCCTGTGGCAGGGGATCTGGTTAGGAATAAAGCTGTACTGACTTCTAAGCATAGAGATGATTAGGTTATGCAATTATTTCTTAACATATATATGAGTGATGGAGAGCAGAAACCCACCCAAGCCTGGCTCTATACTGCACTTCCTTGGAGCCAATCTTCCCCAGTGCCACTGTTGTGCCTCACAGAGGCATCTTCACTTGGCTGCTCTCTGAAATGTAGGGGCCATTTTGCATTTCAAATTTATGAGACATTTTGTATCAGGAAGCTGCTGTTTAACAAAGGTCTTGCTTTCTCTGTGAACTGGAGATAAAATGCTAAAGACATTCTGACTGATAGAAGTTGTTGTTGAGAGCTTGAACTGAAGAAAATGACCAGGAGTAGAACAGAGAAATTTCTGAGCCAGCAGGTTGTTCTGTTTCTCTCCCCCGGAGTTATTTTCATACTCAAAATTTTCTTATTCCTGCTTTGCCCAGCCTATGAGAGATTTCATGCAATGATCATCTCTGGGGTGTTAGATGGGTTTTTTTCCCCCTTGAAGTTTGTTTCTATTTAATACCAAAATGATGTGCTCACTTCATATTCTCAGATTTTTTAAACTGATTTTGAAAAATTCAGTCTCAGGTTATTTTCACCATCTCACACCCACCAGAGGCCTCAGTCAATGACCTGATAGAGAGCTTGAAGACCGAGAGAATGTAAGTGTCTGAATGAATAGGGCCTAAGGTTAAAGAGGAGTCTGTGCTGGTGTACACCACTTTATTAAATGAGAAGATTGTTGTCTTTACTGTCTTGGTTATCTCAGTCCCCATGAAATCTCACAGGGAAATAGAAACCATCTCTCTGGTGTCCTTTGTCGAACAGTGTTGGAAGCACGATCAGAAATATTGAGGAAACAAGTGATTATATTCTTCAGATGTTGTCTACCACTGGCCACACAGGGCATCCACCATGCAGGGCAACCAGGTAAGCTGGATAAACAAAAGTTAGTATTGGGAAGCAAGGATGAACAAAGACAAGAAATGTTCTTTGCCGCTATTGTTACATGAATCCTGGAGATTTCCCTTAATGGAGACATTCCAGAATAAATGTAACTGTGCCAAAAAACTACAAGGGAAAATGAGACACCTGTGGTTACCTCAGCCATTTCTGCTGGATGCTTCTTAAGACCTCCAAGTGACTAACACAGTTCTCACCAGCTGAATCTCAGCCCTGCAGCCTTCATCTGTGCTCCATGCTATATGACAGGGAACTGACCATACTTTGAAGTCAGGAGACATATTTCATAAGTAGTCTGTCAGCAGAATTATTTCTGAGGCCCTTGATTAATAATGTAGGACATCAGTGATCTCGGAAAACTTTAACATCAGCACTGTACTTGGCTGAACAGAACAGCTGTTGACATCCTTGTTGCTGTTTCTTGGCTGAAGACAGATGTTTGTGAGGTTAGATGGAAAAGACTAGAGTGTATGAGCATACTGGAGTCAGTGGAAAGCACTCACTGCTTCCTTATACTTATGTGGTGACTCAATCTGCATTCCAGGAACAATATTAGATTATAATTCCATGGGTGGAGCCAGTGGCCTCTCTTAGGAGCTGAGACACTCCTGGTATTTGTATGATGATGTCTGAATAGTCCTCGCAGGACTGAGAAAATATAAGTGCATTAGGGAAGAGCAATAAATACCATCAACTGCTCTGCTGGAATAAATTTTTGAAGGGTGCTCTGGTCTCAGATGTTAATGGAGTGGCTTAATTTTCCTTGAAAGGGTCATCAAAAACTCAGGAAGATATAATTCAGGGATGAGGCATAGTATCTGGTGTTGAAAAGAGGCTGGGTGTTCTTAATGGCTAAAAAAGATTGTTCAGCAGCAGATCAGGCGTGTAAAAATATGACCTCTCTAATGCTCCCAAGTTCAAAATTATTTGCTGGGTAAGTGTCATTTGAACAACTTAAAGCTTCACAGTTTACTAAAGGATGTGTTTTGTATTCTGGTCCAAGTATGACTACACCAGAAAATGCTTTCCCTGCATCATCTGAAATACAAAATTTTGCTTCAAACTTCCATGAAGAGCTAAAGCCTCTACATCCACAATAATATACAAACTACATAGTAAATCATCTTTCTGAAAACATTGAATGCACTTAGTGTTTTCAGTGCAATGATTAAGGGCTTCTCTAAGTAAATCTCTTCTTTCTTTCAGGGAACAAAACTGCCCTGAGCTCACAGACACTTTCACCTTGAGGATCCCGTAAGAAAATAATTCTGAGGATGGAGAGGTAAGAACACACCTCAGGAGGTCCTGAGGCCCTGCTGTTCTCAGACCTGTCCCCTCAGACAGTCCCAGAGAGAAAGATCAAAGCAGCAAGCGAGTTTCATCCTGCAGAGGGAAGCACCTGTGCCAGAGACGTGCTCAGGAATGATCAGACTGTTACAGGTATAGAAATTTTGCTGTGATCAGTCTTCATTCACCTTTCTTCTTTCCAGATTTATTTCTTAGGCTGTGAACTTCTCTGCCTGCGCAGGAGCTGCTTCTATAGCCCCTGAAGAAGTCAACAGGAGCTTTCTCTGTTCATGCTGTGGGAGGGGAGACTTTTACTGTGCTGCCCAGTTACATGGACAGGTGAACTCAAGATTCTGAGCTTTAATGTAATAAAGTTGAGAAGTGGGGCTAGCAAGAAGTTTGGTGAGGGTGGTCATGATTTGCTGAAGATCTTGAGGTGAAGGATGGCGTGAACTTGGAAACAGGCCAGGACAAGCAAGCTCACCATGTCTCTTGTGTTGAGAAATAACCCTAAGCAGAAAGCAGATCACTGTCCCCAGACTGCCGTGGCTCTTACAGTGAAACCAGTTCCATTACAGCATGGAAGGAGGTTAACAACCAACTCACTTCTCTGAGCCAGGAGACACAGGCAGAAATCAGCTGGAGGGTGCCCAGAGCTGCTCCTAGGCTACTGCCATGAGGGAAAAAAAACAACTTGTTTTGCTGCTGCAGATATGAGAGAGGTTTGAAGAGGTTCACTGCTGTAGGACAAACGGCTCTTAAGCACTGATTAGCTGATATAGGATTAAGCATGCATTATTCCAGTCCATGATGGACTTTCAGAAAAAAGCACCCCTCCACCAGGTGTAGGTGATGTTTGTTATTATGTAGGTGTTACTCAATGTTTTGAGAATTAAAGCATTTTTAAATTCAAGTGTTATAAATTCTTAGGGAGAATTACTAGGTTTTTTCCAAAGTTCAGTAATTTCTATTATTTAATCTGCTTTTGTGTTTTGCAGCACTAAACCAATTATTATCTTCCAGATACACAATAAAACACAACCAACAAAATAGGGTTCATCAGACTGTATCATCTACCATTATTTATCTATGTTTGTGCCACAATTTCATCACCTGATCAAATAATAGCAGATTCCACAATATGTCATTCACGTATCCCCAGTTTATCTGTAATGATTTTCCTCTTGTCAGCTCATTTCTTGAACCTTTGCAGAATCTGGTTTCAATAGTACTATAAACAATCATCATTGCATTGTAAAACTGGAAACTCTCCACTAAAATAGTGTTTTGATCTGGGTTGCCATAGTAATAAGTCTGTGCTCCCCTCTTTGGAGGCCTTGTTATATGAAGTATCTGTGATTTGCTCAGAATGGCCCCAGTTCATCTGTCAAAGTAGGTTTTTCCTTTTTTAAAATAATGATCTAGAAAATCCCACAGTGGCAACAAATATTTTACAACCATAACGAGAAACATTGTATCACTCAAGCTTTGTAAATCTATGCCATTATTGCATTAGGATAAATCACTTTCCTTAGGTATATTACTTAGAAATATGCAATTCTAATTTTAGAGCGAGTATTCAATAGGGGGTATTTATTTTTATGTAAAGAGAATTATTAACTTTGACTTCAAAAATACATCACATGTCAGATTGTGTTTAGAGGCCCTGCAGCAAAAAGAAAAAAACCTGAAATTCTTTTTTATTTCTATCAAAATATCACAAATATCCAGTCAGCTTCAGATTTAGTTACTCTAGTCCACTCTTAGGTGCTGATTTTTATAATGAGATCAGATATTACCACAGATTTTACAACTACACACTTAGATAAATGATATTCAGATTATACCCTTGTAAAAATTAGAAGTCCTGAAAATATATCAATGGCATTATGAAAATATATCATGATACATTATTTTAAATAGAAATGCTCCAGTTGGTTACAGTAATTTGATACATGAACTATGATATTTCCTCCTGCAGGAATGAGAGTAAACAAACACTACATCAACACGCCAGTGACAGGCTCCATGGAAAAAAGTGAGGACAGGGACCATATTTTACCTAAGACAAATGGTTAAGTTGGTTACTTTATGCAAGTTGCTACCAGCTACAGGATTGCTTCATGTAACTCACTGTCAGCTACTGCCTCATAATACCTGACAGAGGAATATTAAAATCATCAGTGGGAGAAAGTATGGAAGGTATCTATCTCTTATGGAATGAATTCTAATTAAAAAGTAATTACCTTTCAGTGAGGACTCTGCCAGCCTCAGGCCCCTCCTCACACATGATGTTAGTTGGATCCTTGGCAAACAGAGGCAGATGAGCTGAGCTGCATATGCATATTTCCTTACATTTTGCCAGTCACTTAGTTCTAAGTAGTGCCAGATCATGGGAAGTCTTCGAAAATAGTTTTATATCATTTTGCCAAGTGGATCCCCAGAAGACACTGTGGGGGCAGAGGTGCTACACATCTTCTGTTATAATTGACCTGGGCTTTGAGATTTCTCTGTCATGATGTATCCCAGAAAGATGCATGATGGGAAGAAACTTGTTATTCCTCCAGCAGTGCCAAATGGACAAGATCAAGTAGGCCTGGGACTTGAAAAAAAGCAAGAAATATTGACAGATAAGTAACCACTCCAGTAAATGACAGGCAGGCACAAGAAGCTTGATTTCCTTGGGGTTCAGAGGTAATCTATTAACCTTAAAACATTTCAGTGCAAATTTGATAAATCTTTTTTAAATACAAAAAACCAAGATGTTTAATTGAAATCATTAGATCTGTTTTGATTTCTTTTACTCTTTACAAGTTAGCGGAGTGAGAACAAAAATCCACCCATGACTAAAAAAGCTATAGCCAGACTTAATTCAACTCAAAATATTTATTTATTAGATTACCAAAATTGCACCTGTAATATAGTTCGAGAACATTAAAGGTGTCCTCTGAGATGCTGTCATTTTTTATGGCACCGTGATTGACACTGAAAAATTTGCTTTGCAATTCTTTGGACAGTAGCTCATCAACAGCCAGGGAAATGCTAGGACAAATTGAGGTCAGTAAGGTGGGCCAAACTAATTAAGAGCAGAATTTGTCTCTTGAGACTACTGTCTCCTTTAGTGAACTCTGTGCCAGCCCAGCCCAGTCTGATGCATGTCCTGGGGCCCAGGAGAAGCAGAATTCTCGTGGGTGCTGTGCACACACACCTGGTCACACAGCCAAGACTCAGGATGAAGCACTAGCTCTCCACGCTGCCATGATCCAGAACAGAAGGAATACAATACTCTGGATTTAGGCTCCATTATAGAGGATTTCTGTAACTTTTACTTTGAGATGTTCTCATCTTCCCTCTGTTTGCAGCTGGGAATTCTCTTGCACGGAGAGGTATCCTCTTGGCCAGAAGCAGCTTTGCTGCCTTACCTGAAATTCTGTTGACATTTGGCTGAGGTTCCAGTTAAAAAAATCATTCCTGCTCTCCCCTGTGTGTCTCCCTGCTGAATTCTTGTATCCTGCAAGGCTCTCTGGGTCAGCCACATCCAGACTCGTGGCACAGCAAGAGCAATGTTGTACATTGCCTCAGGCCCTGCTAAAGAGGTTGCTGGAACAGAGAGGGAAGCGGATGAAGAGGCCAAATTCCCTCCACCTTGCAACTCTCTAGACAGCCTATATTCCTCCTGCAACCCATTCTCATCTTCTGTTGCAGGACCAGCATGAAGAAAAAGCTTTAAAACAGTGGAACACAAAAGGAAACAGAGGATGAATCGCCTCACCATGCAGTCTACCTCCAAGCATTCTTAATTGACATCTTCCTTGCTGCAGTTTAAATGGATTACACTGTGATCTATCCCCCCTTGAGAACAGCACAATAATTGAGTTGAACACACAGCACAATAATTTCCTCTTTTCTTCCCATAAATGTCTGCATATTTGTTGAAGTCTGTTACACCTTCTTAGTTACTTTCTCTGGGTTAAATTACACCACACATTCAATCTTCCCAAGTAGATTATGTTTTCCAGACCACTGGCTGTTTCTGTTCTTATCTTTTGCACAGTTTCTTATTGATCAGCTACTTCTGGAGATTAGTCTCTTGTTCTGCTGTCACAACAAGCCAAGTAAGGTAACAGTTGGTCCTGGAAATGAGTTATGTTGATGAAAGAGATAGGTTTGGTGCTCGCTGGGATTGGTGGAGACTCACAGGAAAGTTGATACAGATTTGGTCCCACAGATCCATTTTTTAAAAGATGGGGTTTTAATTCTGGATGGATCGATACTTTCTGCCAAGACCCCAACATATGCTCACTATGAGGTACATGAGTAATGCATTAAAGTTAAGGAAACACGTGTAGATTCAAACTTATGCCTGCATTTTACAAAAACAGGAACTGCCCACAACATAACTACAAAAATCCCCAAAATACTGCTTAATATTTCCAATATTTTAGTTTTAATTTTTTTCCTAGTTCTAGTTATATGTTAATAAAATTAAATTATATTCTCTTTTGATATCTTCTCTTTTTAAATTACACTACACCCAGTTCTCATTTATACCAGGACTACTTTTGGCTTCCTCTTAATAATAGCATGTAAACTAGATACAATAAAATATACTCCCACCTAAATGTCCCTTTGCTCTGTCATAGTGATGTAACATAGCATTAGTGTAAATGAATCATGGGCCTCAACTTTGTAGAACCATTTTGATTTTTTAAGCTTGAGGTCTTAGCATGATGCAAAAGCAGGTACGGTTGGATTTCCAGTTAACTGTTATTATATTCATAATGCCATCACATACATTTTCAAAAAACAGTAATGTAGGTTTTTCAGTGCATAACTTTGTGGCTTTGGGAATATTTGAAGAGGGAATGTGTTGGACCTGGATTCTGAAATATACCTTAATACCTACTTGCTAATTATTGTTGGGCCATCTGGAGTGCTCTGCAGTCACTTTATGAGAGCTCTCTCTTGACCCACCCCACACTCTCCATCAGCTCAGTATGGACACAGCATTATTCAGTTTTCTCATGCTGTGAGGGGTTAGATGAGGCAAAGGCTCACAGACCAGTCTTATCCTATCTCCTAAATCTTCTTTTGTCCACCTGAAGTCTCCTAATTGTAAGAGTGAAGAACATAATGGGAAGAGTATCGAGTTGTTTAATTTCAAACAGGCTATGTGAACTATCTTTACAATAACTACGTGTTTCAATAATTTATAACTATGATGCTATACCTGACAAAATGATTCACATAACTAGAGCAATGTGCACTTTAAGTTTAAAGTCAAGGTCTTCCTTGCTCATTTTAATGACTTCTCTTGTGCACGAGATATTAATATTCCTGTGAGCAAACATAACACTGACTCATTAATCAATAGGGGCTGGCTCCTCTACATAATAACAATAGCCGTACTAGATAATTAACTTTTCTTCCATTTGCTTTAGTTTGTACATAATTTCCAGTGGCTGACACTGGATAATAAAAAGCTTTGCAGATGACAGACACCTTTTAAAATCCTTTTTACTAGTTTTGGAAAATGATCCACACCTACTGATATAAGTAAAATACAATGTAGGTGTCTGTGTGTGTCCATGCCATACTTAAAAGGAGGCAACTGACAATAAATAAAAGATCTAATAAATATTGTAAGGCTTCAGTGAGTCCTGCTGTTAAATTGTAGCATAGTGAAGGATTTGCATTTTCCTGTCATGTAGTTATAAGGCAGACTAGAGATAAAGGTATGTCTACAATTAAATGAGTATTCTAGGCAACTGGCAGATTTCCTGAGTCCAGACTGGGGTAAGAAACACAGATGTTCCTGCACCAGCTTTCTTCCTTGAACACATTTTAAATACCAGGGCAAGTTCAGTAAAGGTGGCAACAGTGGAAACTCTACTGCAGCCCTGAGAGGCTTACCATGGGATGAGGTACAGCACTGTGCCAGAACACAAAGGAAAAGGTAACTTTAAATCCAATCCTTTGGGTTACTCGTTTTGCAGGATAGCTCCACAGACAGCTGCAGCAGCACCTGCCAGGAGCCCATGGGCTGTGGCACAGGGGCAGGCACACACAGCATGGAAGCAGAACCCCCAGGGCACGGGCACTCGCAGGGTGCCACTGTGAAGCACCAGGGAGGGATGGCTCTTGGCACAGATCATCATTTTCTCTGCTTCCATTGGTATAGATTTTTAGTAATTGGAGATGTTACTTATTCTTTCTTCCTTAAAACAAACAAGTAACCCAAAACACACAGGGAGACAACTTGGAGTCATTAGCAGAGCAGGCTGGAGAGGGATAAATCTGCCATATGCAGGACTTGGAGGGTTCATAATCTACCTTCCTTCCAAAGTAAAAGTAATTTTTTTCTTTGAAAATAAAAGAAATCTCAAATCACTTAGTGCTTTCTTTTGTCATTTTACATGTTTAAATTGTTTTCTCATCTAGAATCTAACACGGCATTAAATAAACCACATGAGTGCTTTGGAAAGCAAAAATTGAAATACTATATTTCATAGCTATCAATCTGTCTGACAAATAATGAGTTTCTGCCACCTCTATATTTCTTTCTGACTGATATGGGTGGCTGGAGAAGTCAGCCTGGCATTCTGCAGTTTCAGTCATGTCCCACTGCTTTCTTTAACTGGATACTTAACTGTAGACATTACTTCTGAAATCAAATGTGCTAATGTACAGTGTAGAAGAAGACAGTTCAGTATAACACACGTGTCACTGTTCTCATCTGTAGCTGTTGTTTCCTTCGTGATACCGAGTGTTGCAGGGCCAGAAACTCAACTATGAAAATCACTGCAGCTCATTGACACTAACTGAGCTGCCATGCTTTGTCCAGATGAAGATAATCCCTTAGATCTGATGTTGATAAAGCATCCTCACAAATGTGAGCATGAACCATTTGTGAAATGTTTCTGCTTTTAGGTTCAAAGATGAAGACAGCTATCACCCTTATTCATACAAAACACCCCATGCAGAGAATGCCTTGATTAAGCCTTAAATCAAAAGCTAAAGCATGTGAAACAAAGGAGCCTCATACACCTGTTAGGGAAAAATGTAGGCTACTAAGTGAGCACCTATTTGCATTATGCAGTTTGTTCTCCAGCAGGAATAAAATATACTGCAAGTCAATGGTCCGTCAGCTTCCATATAGAAGGGAAAACATTCTTGTGTTCAAAATTGTGGAAATATCAATATTTCAAAAGGTAGTTTTACGGTTCATTCAAGCACTGATAAGAAATCATTACACTTTTTAAGAATATTGATGATTACGGAGAGGCATTTAATGGAGAGAAAGCCTTTTTTTGCAGTTCGTTAGTTTGTGCATGTCTAATTGACTCTTCAAGACTCTTTTGCATGAAATACTAAACACAGTTTTAACCAGGTAATCTTTATACCATTTATAAGCAAACATCTCCACATTATAGTAATTTCCTCTCTATGTCTCCCCAATGAGTACTGCCAAGTTCTAGACAGAGTTCAATGGAGGAAATACATGAAAAATCAGCACTTAAATCACCTATTTTTTTCCTGCAACTGTAGGATAACCAAGGAGCTGATTTAGTAGATTAGACATTAGATTTGGAATATGTAGGCCCCTGGACAAAGTAGGTTCACCTCTTTATCTATCAAGATAGGTTATGAGGATTGTTTCTGTGGCAGCTGTTAGATCCTGCTTGAGTTATCTGGGCACTAGGAGTGGAAAAAAAAGGGTGAAAAAAATGTGTAAAAACTCTAGCAGCTCCAGTGGCACAAAGCAATGCAAAAGTACCCACTGACCTGCCTGAAAGATCCCTGTCCCCGGTGGGGCTGTGTGGACACTCCCTCCTGAGGTTTCTCCCACTTAGCAGGCTATGGGCTATCTAGGGCAAGGAGAGGATTATGGTACAGCTGAGAGCACAAGGATAGCTGTGCATGTGGAAGGCACTGGCTGGGCTCTGCAAAACAGTGTCATTAAACATGACCTCCGAGGCTATTGCAAACTTCTGTGGTATACAATCAACTATTAAGTCAATGAAATCATTTGTATCAAAGATATTGTGACACTGTCTGAACATGGGAATGGAAAATCAAAAGACAGCCCTACATGTACGTATGGTCATGGTCCAGTGCAGTGAGTGTTACTGCTTGGTTTGCTGAAGCATACTGGACAAGCTTTAGAGCTTGTTATTTTTGCAAGAAGTACAGTGGAGGAAACATCTGATGTATATTTCAGTAAAAAATACAATCAGAACCAAGGCAAATGTAAGGCAAATGTTTTGCAGTTTCAACACCAAAAATGACACTCTATGCAAAGCTCCTGTGATTACAGAGAAATATCTCCCCCCGTGAATATTTCCCATTTTCATTCACCTTGGTTCTTGCCCTAGAAGACTGAAAGCAGAATTACAGGTCTCTGTGCAGAGATCCTATTCTCACATTTCCAGGCCCCATTTTGCTGAACCAACAGATGTGGATCATTGGGGTGACTCTGACAAGCTCTAGAATTTTAGTTGCCTAGTGGCATCCAGAGCCTTTGGGGATTTACTCACTGTTAGTGAGAAAAGCTGTGCCAGCCTTATCAGCTGGTGTGCACTGCACTGGTCCCCTTTGCTCCCAATTGGATCTGGAAGGCATCATTCACCCCCTGCTCCTGCTGAGCCAGACATGGCACAGCCAGGCAGAGGCACCAGGGCACTACTCACAGCAGCTGGCTCTGCCTCCCTGCCACCTTCCATGTGGACACAAAAGCATGGAGAACCCCCACTGGTGGGGACCTGGCTGCAGAGCCCATGGGGCTTGGTGCCACCTGGGGTAAACCACATGGGACTCTGCAGGCCATCAGGTATTTTTCAGAAAGATCCTGGAGTTCAAAGATAACATGACCCCATAGCCTGCCTATGCTTTTGTCATTTTTTTTTCCCAGTTCTTTATTGTAACAATATTATGTGAGATTGGATAATAGCACCAGGCATTTGTCCCCATATTTAGCTGGAATGAAAGCATTATCTAAGGGAAAAGAACACAGAACTGTACTTGTTGACTTTTGTACTCTCTAAACCCTTTTAAATTTAAACAGAAGCATTAACACTCTCTCTCCCCCCCCCCCCCCCCGCGGAAAAAAAACAAACAAAGAAACAACACAAACCCACCCAACCAACCAAATCATAAATACCAAGAGGATTACTCCATCTGTGGTACTGTTACTCACTCTCTGGTTTCTACCAGGTGGTAGGTGAGGCTGCAGAAATGTTCTTTGTTAACAGCAATAAAGTTACTTTACTGATCTTCAAATTCTTCCTTAAAAAACTCTACTCAGCCTATTACCAAAAAAAGAGAGAGGGATGTTTAGAGAGATAGCATGCTTAAGACTGCAGGCTTTGGTTCTTTCTCTTGTCCCAATGGAGCTGAGCACATTTCCTTGCCCCCTTGCCCTCCTCATGTGCTGGCAGACAGCCATCAGCTCCTTGGGGCTCAGAGTTTCATGATCAGCACAAGCTGCTCCCTGTCCATAAAGGGGACATGAGTGCTACCTTGATATGAAGAGTGACTGGAAAGGTTTGGTGAATGAAGTGTGGGATCCTTGTCCCTTCCGGTGCAAACTCATGACAGTGACACCAGTGAGTCTTCCTGAACCAGGAGAGGAGTTGGACCCATGTTTTCCACTGATTGCATCACACATGCCTTCCCACAGCTGCCAACTCTGCAGCAGCCACAGCTGCTTTGAATATCAAAGCCCAAAGAAACTGAACTCCTTTGCATTGCTACTTCAACCACCTCTAGGATTGCTCAGATCTGGTGAAGCAGCATTCTACTGTTTATGCAGTGGAAGTGCCAGACCCAAGCAAAAGACCATTAATAGAGAAAACTAGATTTCTATTAATGTGCTGCATGAGTTCTCAAGATACCTCTTTACTTAGAGACGAGGAGTATCCTTTTCTTCTGAAAAGCCAGATAGATGTGTGCATGTGCTGGGGGTGATCAGGGATTGCAGCCATATTGCCTGCCCTTCTGGCTGGTTTTAGGCAAATATAGTTAGATTCTTACTCCAATTCACACAAAAAAACCCCCATCTCTCTCTCACCTGATTGCTGATAATTTAAAAAAGAACAAATAGACTCTTATCTTTCCACATGCAAGTTGGTATCTCCAGAAGTGTCCATGTAAAGATTGGTGCTACCTACCAGCAGCTGCAGAAATGATAAATGAAGATGTATTTCCACTTGTCTATCTGTAGCTGAATTAGAATGTGCTGGTTGTTAAGAAAATGTAGTGCCCTCATCAGGGGGTTTAATATCACTTAAAATTTTGCCCAGATAATCCACATCAGGATTAGTGACACTGTGAATTAAGGATTTGGCAGCAATAAATATGGGTTACTTCACAAAGGACCATTATGAGAGAATGATCCCTAAACCTGCACCTCTGCCACAAATGCATTAAACGTGTCCTGCTGACAATGTTATGCAAAGAGCCAATTCTTTCACACTCCAAAAAAAGTTCCAGCCTTAATATATTCTTATAGGAACTGTTGTGGGATATTGAGGCTACATAAATCCACCAAGGGTTTTTCTTAACCTGCAGACATTCACTGTAAGGAAATGCATGCCATGCTCTGTTGGGTGTGGATTGGGAAAAGCCCTTTTAGGGACATTCATCAGGGAAATGAGCCAGGTAAGTAGAAGTTTATTCCTTATTCTGACTCAGTCAATCCTGGAGACAATGTTATATTTTAGGAACATGCCACTAGCACAATGTTGTGAATTCTGGAAGAAAGGATTGTCTGTCCTTACCTCCTTTGTCCCAGAAGAGTTGTCTGTATAAAAATAGGTTAAATATATTTACTCGCTCTTCACCAATTCTTCATCTGCTGAGAGGTTGTTCTGTAGACTTCAGACATCTCCTGCAAAGAGGTAACACAGCCCCACATTGGCACAGTGGCAATATGCACAGGAGCCAGTTTAAAATTAGGCATTTTGGAGAACACAAAGTGGGGTGGACACAATATCTCCTATGAATCCCTGTGCAACAGCTTGGAAGTGACCATTCCCTACACTGAAGTGAGGCATTATTTTATTTTTGAATACCTTAAAGCCTGTACAAAGTGCAAGTTTTAGGCAGAATATGCTGAAACTGAAAAAAGCAGACACATTTAAATTTTGCTGTGGCTAGTTCAGCTAATCCCTGCAAAACAGGAGCACTGCCAACATTAATTTTTCATCCAGCTAACTCATATTGAACATATCATCACTAGTTACTTAAAATTGAATCTATTTTTAATAGAAAAGTTGATACTGGAATATGAAACATGAAGTAACACATCATTGTTCTGCAAAAGACTAAGCTTTTAAAGATAGCATTGTAGACTGGAAACAGACTGAAAAAGGTAAAAGGTTATTTCCAACATTAAAAGTAATCTACATGTTCACCAAAGCCTAGATCATCTCAAAGCAGTAATTATTCACTGACTGTAGATAGCCTTATTTTGATATTTGCTGTATGTTTATTATTCATCACAGCAGATTATCACAGGATTACTGCAACATATTTTTCCTTTCAGTAAAATCTTATTTTCAGGTAATCTGGACTTTTTTTGTCCCCCTTCACAAAATCTGCTTTCATCAGCCTCAAAGCCTGACTAATAGCCAGTTACTTCAGTTTCCACATAGTTATCCTTATCCTTTCTTGCATTTTATACAAAGATATCTAAAACTCTTTTTTTTTCTGTAGTGCAAAGCATACTTTTAAAATTCATAGCCACCAAATGTGTGTGCATGATAGCAAGAATGGCTGCTTCTCTTTCCTACTACAGGGCAAACAGCCAGACTTTAAAGGCTTCATAATTAGGGACTTTACCAGATTGTAACAGAAGATGTATTTGCCTATTTTTGCTGTAAAGTCAATTATAAATATGCAAAATTCAAAGTGTGAGTGACCAGACCACACTTAGCAGACATAATAAGACTGCAGCCAATTAAAACAGGAAAAGGTTGAGTTCTCAGTTTTCTGCCCTGTGTGTTTCTGATGATGACACAACAACAGCTGTGAACTCCCCAAGTCATCCCAGAGAGGTGGCTCAGTCTAGCCCCTGCCAAAATGAAGGATTTGCCCTAAAAGCCAGACTTTCTTGCCACAATTTCCCACATAGAACTGACAAAATGGTTGCTCAGCATATGTGAATCCTTATACCCCTCAATCATTTCTTTATAAGCGTATCAGTTCCTTGAAGATGCAGCATAAACAGACAGGAGGACAAACAACTTTACAGCATTAATATCCTGAAATTTGTGCTTTTAATCTTTCTAACAGGACTATCTGGGTATATTATTGTTAATGGAACACTTGAGAACTGTAATTGAAACAGTATATAAATAGTTTTTCTATTCTTCTTCTCATAATATAATCATTACGTGAGAAACACTAAATTAGACATTTGACTTTATTGATCTTTTCATGGACTAACAGTACAGGGAGTCATTTTCTGCTGAGGCTAATTAATTGATAGACTAATTCATTG
The DNA here is from genome assembly GCA_013400575.1 of Peucedramus taeniatus. Lineage (NCBI taxonomy): Eukaryota > Metazoa > Chordata > Aves > Passeriformes > Fringillidae > Peucedramus > Peucedramus taeniatus. The sequence goes on from WBNO01010547.1 coordinate 129,180, forward strand.
ATCAGGTTCTCCATAGCATAGTTGGTATTGACAAACACTGAATCTTTTTCCATCAGTTGTATTAGTTTGCACCAATTACTTTGTCTGTTTCACTTAAGCAATTACGATAGCTCAAAAGCGACAATCAGATTCTCAGCTGGTGTAAATCAGGCTCTCTCTCCTGAAGTCAGAGAGTTGTGCAGTTTCACTCAGTTCAGGTTTTTTTGGCTTTTAAAATTTAACAGTGAGCTTTAAAACATCCAAAACAAGATCAAGGCTTTCTGAGGCAAAACCCCGTCATGTTAGCTGAAACATGTTCATCATGGCAATGAACAGTAAACATGTTAAAGGCTTGTGTAAAGATCCATGACTTTGCTCAAAATTTATACATAGCTTAGAACGCTATCAGGTGCAGAGTAAGGTACCTGTAGACACAAATAAGCATTTGGAGTCACATAAAATTTAGATACTCAATAGACTCACGTTTTCCATACCTAGGTTATCTGTAAATCAGGTCCTAATAATATCCTGCTTCCAAGCAGCCACTGCCTTCCAAGTACCTGGAACACAGCCATTTCATTATATGTGAAATCTCTGTTTAGACACCTGTGATTTTTAAAAAATATTCAACTTGCTGAAGGATTTTAGGAGAATGTAGTGGTTTGTGCAGAGCTTTCTCACTTCTGGATCACTGCTGAAAGAATGCCTGGATATGGACACTGCTGCTTCGTCTGTTGAACTGAGCCAACAAAGACACAGGATCACCAATATACTGCCAGTGAAAGGAAAAGAACCATATGGGAATTTAGTAACCTCTGTGAATTTTCAAAATAAAGACTAAGTAAAAATAAGTAAATTGAACTGATTGTTCTCAGCATAGATTTTCCTTCAGAAATTATTTTTCAGGAAGTCACCAGAGTACACGGTTGTTACACAAGGAGGAGACACTGCAGTGATTTTTCAGCTAATGATGAAGAAATTTCCTTTCAGAAACAGGCCATCTTTGTCAAGTTGCCCAATGCTGAAAAATGTGAGTCAGTGTAAACTTTCCATTAATCTCTGGTCTGCTTCTCCTAGAGCATTATAGAAAATATGGGCCCATGCAGGAAGTAGTCTTTGTGCTTTGAAACTACCTCCCAGCTCTGAATAACTGAGAATTCATTGAATACAGGCATTAACTGTTAGTCCCTTCTTTTAAGGTCTCCAATCAGTTTTTCTCATCTTTGCATGCAAAAATAGAAAATTATATACTCTCCAGAGACACCAGCAATAGCAAGAAGTCATCATCAAGACTAAGAAAATTTTGCTGAGACAGTTTCCACACCTTCCTCTAAACCCAATTACTTCCTGTGCTTGATGTGCTCATGGAGGCTTCCTCTTTGATGCATGGTGTAGGGTAAAATAAAGTGCACGATCCTCATTAAAATGAGTGTTTTTCCCTGGCATGATTAAAAAGAAACTCCTATGTGTGCCCTGTCAACGATATTTCCATTTGCCTCAAACCCATGTAGATGCCAACATACAGGTCATACTTGTAATGTTTTTGCTTAACAAAGGGTGAGCAGAGTACCACATCACACAGTGTATGAACTGCACGGGGAAGAGAGGCATGTGCAGGCAGAAGTGGACATGGAGAGCAGCCATGGGAGAGAACGATCCTCCGAAAGAACGCCTCGCGCCCTTCGCGCAGCCACGGGGAGCGATTGGCAGCACACAGTTCAATGATGTGTAATTAAAATCGATAGAAAATTGACATTACAAACCCAAAACAAATTACAGCACAAATTTAATCTATGTTTCTCATTCTGGCATTTGAAATGGAGGATTTGCTATGAAAATATACTGTAAATAGGCTGATATGTATATATATATTCGGTATGTCTTAAGCAATCTGTCTTTATGTTTTACAATTATAATTCCTTACCCGTGAAAAGAGCTGTTCTACCATCTTCTTGGCTGATTTTCATTACAGAGTAATCTGGCCTGACTCTGATCACATGCCACTTTTAAACAGATAACTTTATCATAGTGGGATTTTTTTTTAATGAGTGTCCTAACACTTGAACAACAGTATAATTTCATGCAAGATAAGGTTGTGTGGATCTGATGCCTCAGAACTTTGCAATCTTCCATTTTAAATGTTCTATTTTTCATAGAGAGAATATGCAGATTCTTATGTAGAATATGCAAAAGCAGAATAAATCTATCTATTCTCATATTTTTCTATTTTTGATATGCTATTATCTATAGTAGTTATATATGCTGCAGGGCAAACAAATTCTTTGAAATGTTATTAAACTACATTTTTCTTACCTAAATTCATGTTGTCATGCCTCTGAATGCAATATTGCCAAAGCTCTAAAACTGCAGAACATCCAGGGAAAAGCCATGCTAATAGTGGTGTTTTTCCCTGCTGGAAACATCCTCAGCTCACAACTTTATTTGACCCAGTTGCACACTGCTCTTGTTTACATGGGAGATCAAGGGCCTCCCATTTATTACCCAGTTTATTTTTTGCACAATCGAGGACCTAAAACATATGAGGCTGATATGGCCTTTAGTTACCAATGACTGGGTTCTCCAGTGGCTCTTGGGGTCAGGACAGATACACTGACCTTGGCATCAATAGAACTGGTCTCCGGTTCAGCTCCCTGAATTCTTCCAGACCAATGTTCCATTGCTGTTCATCCTGGTGCAGTGAAGTCTTGCAGAGATTCCAGCATTCTCAAACTCCTCTGTCTCACCTCGAGAACCGCTGAAAATGATACTTTCACAGACAGACAGTAAAGTCTGGTTTATGTCAGATACAGCATTTTGCAAGTGTGGCATTATTACCAATAAGCATGCCTGTGCATTTTGAGTCAATCAACTGTGGTCTTTCATACACTACTTAAAATGTTTTTAAAAATTTAACAAAACCAGAACTGATTTTTTGGACATTGAAATCATTCCACAACTGACAACTGATAGGGTCTTGAGTAACTTGATCTAGTGGGGCAGGGGATTTGGAATTAGTTTATCTTAAAGGTCCGTTCCAACCCAAGTCATGCTATGGCTTAATATCTGCAAATTAAAGATTGTTATTTGCCACTCCAATCACAATGGGCAGACTCTTCTGTATTGTTCATGCTATGATCTGTTAGCTCCTTTGAAACATCTGCTCTTGGCCCAGAACAGTTAAGGCGTGGTTGATGTAGGATGATTGTCTCTGTATTTCTAAGGCTTTGGCCACAAGCTGACTTCCTGGCATGGACAGAAATGGCAACCACCTGTGGCACCACACTTGCAAACCCATGGTCATTGAAACTGATCCTGACAGTACCTGGATTACCCCACAGGTATTTGGATATACAGGATTGTGCTGCTGCTGCCACCAAAGAAACAACTCCACTATGTTGTGCTGGAGATACCCCTGGGGGACAGAAGCCAGCTCTGCTCCTTTGCCCTCCACCACCTTCTATGGGATGCAGGGCTGGGCTGCCGCCTTGCCCCAAACCCTCATTCTTGGGGTGACAACATTTAAGTTTGCCAGCCCTGCTGAGGAGCTTTCAGCCAGCTTTGGCTGACACACACAGTGTCTGCAGCTCATCAGTTAGCCCGTGGCTGGGAAGTGCAATAGTCTAAGATTTAGAAAGTGTCCTACAGAGGACTGGATGACTTAGGTTGTATCTAGTTATTCTACTGTGTCTTTGTTCAGAATCTCTACAGAACAACCTCATTTTCATTCACCGCAGGAATGAAACCCCTTCTCCTTACCCCAAGGAAATCCTAGGGTCCAGCTTCATTTCATGCTCCTCAGTAACAATCATGGGCAAAAGAAAACATTTTTCCCCCTTTTTTTTCTTCTCTGCATAATTTAAAGATATTAAATTTTCCTACAAAACAATAAATTACCTATGGAATCTGACATGAAATTCCAAACTTGTTAATTTCCAATTCCTGATTATAAAGATTTATTACCAGTTGTTTCAGCAGAAATCACAGGCCACCAAAACCCCTAAATGTTTAAATGAATTCTATCAAAACATATTAGAATCCTCATGCTTCAAAACTATGCTTGGAAGCTGCCAGAAAAGCAACATGATTTAAATGTTTTATTTACTATTGCGGTTTTCACCAGGAAAGTTCATTCTGTCTTCAGAGTGACACTAAGAAACAATTACTGAAAATGGCACACAGTTCTCTAATTTAGTTTTCAATAGTTGATGAATGAAATGGGAAGTGTTGACCACACTAGGTCACAGAAAAGTAATTTTGTTAGACTGCTGCTCCCCTCTGACAAGTAATACAGCGAATAAGGATGGTTCTACACAATGTTTGTTCGTGCCAAACTTGGTTTCTTATTATCATTGAACACAGCAGAAATCTGCCTCCTCGGTCTGAGCAACTGTTTCTCAATCAATAATTAAGTAACTTTAAGGTCTAGATCTATACAAGGATATTGATATTTTCACTGAAAATGAATCAATATGAACAGGGTAAAGCATCTGAGTAAGCCTTTTTAATGGCAGTGTTTTGGCTGTGAGAAGTAAATTAATTGATTAAATGAATGACAAATATTGGACAACCAAAGTAAATCTTTTCACACTTCCACTAACCTTTTAAGTAACTCATTTAAATGCTTTTCTTTGTTTCCATCTTTTTTCCAACTTTGTGTTATTTTAAAAGAATTTACAGGCCTTCCTGTGAGTATGTAATGCTAGTTATGTCTTTTAATTTTACATTAATAAGTAGAGGTCAGATGAATTGCAGCAAAGAAGAAGACCAAGCTGAGACTTATGGAAGGAAGGGCACTTTTTGGGTGATAGACTGTGAAGGATCCTGCTGAAAAAGCTACAGTGAGAGAAGGGAAATCTACTGGAAGCATGTAATGGAAAAATCTAGTGAGTGATGGGAAGTGGTAAGGGACAGGAAAATACATTCTCACCTTTGGTTTGGTGGACAAGAAATAGTTCTGGCTAGGTCTTTTCTACCATCTTCTTAGAAAATGTATTTGCGGGAAGTCCAAAGTAGAACTGGACACAAGACAAAACGTTCTGGCAGCTCCCACAGAGATGGCTCTACTTGCAAACCTGTCAGCTTTCTCCCACAGTCACCCTGACATGTCCATCAGGATGGGCTTGTTGCAAAGGCTGTGTTTTTGTGTAGAACTAGAGGTGCCCTGTTTTTTGGAGGTGGATTTGCAGCAGTTTGCTGCAGGTTTGGCCTTGAGGCTCAGGCCACGAAAGTGCTGATTCCAACCCAAGCTCTGATGCCTTCACAGCTCTCTCTAGAAACAACAGCAGAAGCTGCTGGCCAGCAAACCCACTCCAGAGATTCACATGACACAGTAAATCTCCAGAAACCACTGGGCCTCCAGGGTTGATTCTGCCTCTAGAGCAGATGACAGTGAGCATTTTGCAGCTTCTTGAAGGAGGACTCTGTCTGGAGGGTCACAGTTCGAAAAACTCCCCAGCAGTGGGAAAACTACTGCAGTCTGTCAGTAAGGTCACTGAGGCTGGGAGAGTCTTTCATGCCACTGGGAACAGAAAGACAACAAGGGGCAACAGTGAAGAGACCAGGAGAGACAAAAGTGACTCATTTCTTCCACTCACAATTCTATCTCATGTTCTGAGCTAACAAATTCAGTTCAAGGCAATGCTATTTCAATTGCTGGAAACAGGTACAGTATAGCTTCACCCAGGGCCACCCCAAGGATGAGAAGGAAATAGAAACCAAAGTTAGGGAACCATTCTTCAGGTGTGTTTACTGTGCAGAGAGAGGGGAGAAATAAAAATGGGTAAGTGGGACAGCAGAGATGTCTTTATTTCTCCATGTGTCTTTCTGGTGACAGTGAAGTGAGCTTCCCTCATTTCCCTAGCCTTTCTTTTTCCATCTTTGTTCCCTTTTACCATTTTCTCTGTTTTATTTGAGTTCATAGTCTTTTATCATTAAACAATGATTTATTTAATTGTAAAGAAATAGGTCAAAGAAACCTAAGCCTTGCACTGGCCCTTTGTCTGTATGCAGCTAACAAGTGGTAGCCTGATTGTTGGGCCATTACTTTTGTTCCTGGTCACAGAATAGTTCTTCACTGCCCATAAGTCCTGCAAATTATTGTTGGGACATCAATTTGCTGAAAAAAATTTTGATTTGGGTGTCTTCTTCATTATTATTATTATTAAATGGACAAACATTCTCATTTGTAAAAGTTAAAACTTCACTTTTTCCATCTGTCTCTGCCCTTTTTGAAATTGTATGTCCCCCGTGGTGTGCAGCTCAGAAGTGTTCACTTACGTTCTGGTAAGGAAAAAAAACCCAAGAAATGTAAAGAATGAATGTGTGACAGAATGGAAATATTGAACTACAGTAATTATCTCTAAACTGCACAAAGTTGCATGGTACAGGCAGACCCCACTCATAAATAAATATTAATCTGCCTTGCATTTAAAATTGAAAATTAATGTAGGAGAGGGCACACAGTCCACTTCTCAGTGTAAAAATGTTTTCCCCTTTCTTTTTTTAATCAACACTCATCACTTTGAAATCACATGTCCCATTTTAAGCACTTAAGATGTGACTGGTTTGGTTATTTTTAAGAAAATCCTATTTAATATTTATGCAGCAAAATCTGATGATTCCTGATGTGTTTCCATTTTAATCAGAATCTAGTATCATGATTCTAGTGAAAATGTGTGCCTTCGTAGCTGTTGAATATGACACAAAAAAATGTCTAGCAGAGCAGATGGATATGAATTCCCTATCCCCAAAATGGTAAAGGCACATGGCCTGACACTGGTAAAACTTTTTTATTCTTAGAGCACAACCTATGAACTAATTAGCCAACATTTACAGCTCCCCAGACCGGCTGGAATATTATTTCACTGACATCCAGATCTACACTAGCAGCAGGAAAGAAAATGAAAATCAAAGTAGAAAGCAGTGGGATAAAATCTAGGTGAAGCATGAGATGTTACCTCTTAATCCAGGGTGGGGAAATTTTGCCTTGTACAAGATCTGTTCCCACCCTATGCCTGCATCTGATAAGGTAAGTGTGAGACCCTTCCTGCCCACTTCCCAACAGAGCCTCAGCCTCCAGCTGCAATGCTGAATTTGGAAAGGAGGTGTGTCGAGTGCAGCTTAGGTCCCCTTGCATTTTGACTTTCCTAAATCTATTTCTGCTCACTCAGTAATATATGACACTAAGGGATTCTCCACTGTGCTTGAGAGCAAGACCCTGTGCTGCACCTTTGCTCTGCCCCCTGGGCAGTCCCCATTTCCTCTTGGCTGCTGCTGAAGGCCAGTGCACATTTGCAGATCTCCACACTGGCAATTGGCTGGAAACAGGAATCACTCCCTGTTCTCCACAGCTGGGCCAAGCAGTGAAGCTGTCGGGGCAGTCAAAAGCACAGAGGCAGATTGCTGAGTACTTGCAACAGCAGTAGTTATCACCAGTAGAAACTGTACTGGTGACACAACTCGGTGTCTTGGTATGAGCAAACTGCAGAACTCCTCCAAGCACATCAGCCAGCTCAACAGGCCATACATGCTGCAAGGAACCCTTCTAATGTCCACTGCTCTGGTGGGACAGCCCTGGCATCCCTGCTCACCCCTAAGGGCAGCCTGAGCCCAGAGTTTTAGTGTCCCATCTCCTCTCTGAAGCAGAAAACAGCTACATCCTCCTAGGGACCATCTCTGGCCTCCGTGTTTGAGCCTGGCCCTGGAATGGCAGCTGAAATGCTGGATGGAGACTGCACAGGAGAATGTGCTGGATGGTGCTCCAACAAAATGTTTGCATCTAAGCAGGGAGATCTGTGACATGAGATAGGGGGTGAAGGGCAGTTGGATCCCCTTGCTGTCATGAATCAGCAAAAAAGAATGAGTAGGACTAGATGTAAAAAACACATTGAGGGGCATGAAAGAAAAAGTATTGCCCTGGATTCCATCTATATGTTCATAGACTTGCCTCCATGGGAGTTTTCTGATTATCTCAGTTATGGCCTTCTCAGCTATATGCAGACCACAGGTGGTTCTTCCTCACCACCTGTCCCCCATCCTGTGTGTGAACTGTATCAGTGATGACAAATGAATTATCTCTTCATTTTCCCTGGGATTATTTTTGTGGAGAACAGAAAATAGTATGGTATGAATAAAGAAAACAATTTTTGTAGTTGCTGTAAAATTCATTAAAGCAGTGCTTTTTCATTGTACTTCAAATATGGTTCTCAGAGTTTATAAACAGCTTTTGTTTTTAGTCAAATGAAATACTGCACAGCAATACTTCAACTCTCTTTTGCCAGATTATCCATTATTTCAAGCAAGTGTTAAAATCTCCATCATTGGCAAAATGAATTATGTTTTGTTTGTCAAACTTGCACCAACATGGCCATCAAGCTGGGCTGGAAAAGACTCTTTAACAGTGCAGCATAGGTGCTGCTGCTGCTTGGGACTGTAAATGCACCTGAATCTAAATTTTACAGCTATAGGCATCTCTTGCTCTACAAGAGGTTTTTCTTTTCAGACAGAGTTTCAAAATAGTTTGCCACCTTACAGTATATTTTTAGTCCTTTCTTCTAAGTTCTGTGAATTAGTAAGCCTGCTTCTCCCAGACATTACTTCTATGTCATTTGACAAATGTGAATCATCAAATTTTTTGTCTACTGTCATTTATGTGGCTTTCAAAATACTCAGTCAATTACAGCTACATAATAAAGGCTGGAATACAGTAAGCAGAGTTCATCCTGTTTGGGGGAAGTAAGGTGGTTTAGTTTATCCCTTCAGCTTGCTTTGGACCTCATTCTGTGAAGAGAACTAGTTTCCTCCATCATTTGTCAATATGCAATGAGACACTGACACGAAGTCCTGACACATGAACAATTTCACAAAGTATTTGGGAGAGCTACAATGACCAATCACAAACATTTTCCTCTTTGTAAGCAATGCAGGTTCATTCATTTATAGGATGTAGCTGTTGCTTCAAATATGGGAAGAGTATTCTAGAAAGACAGATCTGCCTATAAATGAGGAAGAGCAAATTTGAGTAAGATCACTTACACAGATTGGTGTTAATACTTGCTGTAAGAATGTACTTACTTTCAGTAGTCTGTAATGGGGGAAAGAAAGACAACATTAGGATGTCTTATATAGAGAGAGAGACAAAATCTGCCCGATTCATTTCTGTCTAACCTAAAGAAATGGACAAGATAATACATCACATAAATTTTACTGATGAATGTCAAGACTTTGATACAATGCAAACCCATAGAAAGCACTGTAAACATCATCAATCTTCCTAAAGGCAACATTGAGACAAAAATAGTATTACCATATCCAAGGATGGAGGCAGTATATGTGCTTAATAACATGGAAAAACCATCCCAACACAATTTTAGTGGGGAATCAAAACTTCCTTAACCCCCTTTTTTTTTTTTTTTTCTCAGGGTCTCTTAAGGAAATAAATTCATCATTTATACACCCAAATAGTATTTGGTGAGAGTGAGTGTGCTGGCAATCTGGAGAAAGAGTAAGACAGTTTGGGATGGCAGCTGACCTGAGAGGGAGCTGCATGTGACCAGTGCCTCTCTGGGCAAAACCACCTCAGCCATACCCAGGGCAAAGTCTCCATTGACCACCAGTGGCAAACTGCATATTTTTAATTCTCTTTTGTCTCATGGTTCTTATACATCTCAAGAAAACCCCACCAGTTCAGGATACCTAGCAATGCCTCATTTTTGCTTAAAGAAGTAGCCATCAAATCCAGTCAGGCAGAGACAGTGTTCCTGAAATCACAGGTGACTCTTCTAAGTATCTAACCTAAACCTACCCTCTTTCAGTTTAAAGTCATTCCTCCTGGTCTTGTCACTACATGATCTTGCAAAAAATCCCTCTCCATCTTTCCTGTAGGCCTCCATCAGGGACTGGAAGGCTGGAATTGGTCACCCCAAAGCCACCTCTTTTCCAGGCTGAACAATCCCAATTCTCTCAGCCTTTCCTTGTGGGAGAGGTGCTCTGGCCCTCTAACCATCTTGGTGGCCTCCTCTGGACTCACTCTAACAGGTCGATGTCCTCCCTTTTCTGGGCACCCCAGAGCTGCATCTGGAGCTGCAGGCGGGGTCTCACCAGAGCAGAGGGGCAGAATCCCCACCTCCCCTGCTGCCCACGGCGCTCTGCATGCAGCCCAGGATGGCTTCTGGGCACATTGTTGGGTTGTGTCCAGCCTGTCATCCACCAGCATCCTTGAGTGCCTCTCAGCAGGGCTGCTCTCTCTGTCCATGCCCCACCCTGTGCTGGCACCAGTGACTGGTGCAGCACCTCGCACTTGCTCTTGTTAAACCATGTGAGATTCCCATGGCCCATCTCTCAACCTTGTCCAGGTCCTTCTGGATGTCATTCTGTCTTTCAGGTGTATCATCAGCACCACTCAGCTTGATGTCATGTATGAATTCCTGGAGGGTAGACTCGATTCCACTGTCTATTCCTTAGTGAAGATGTTAAATGACACTGGTCCCAGTACTGACTCCTGAGGGACACCACTTGGCACTGATGCCCATTGGGGCTCTGAGCTGTTGACCATGGCCCTCTGGGTGTGACCGTACTACTCTCTGAAAATTTGCTTACAAAGAATTGTTTAAGAGTCTTGGACCTCAATGTAACCTTTTTAAAAGTAACCTGTGGAATGTAAAGAAATACAAGCATTAAAGTCAGGGAAGAAATGTTATGTTGCCTGTGAGAAAACGGTGAGGTGGGAGTACCAGTCTGCCATTAAATTTTTCTGTAATAATTTCTGAGCTTATTTGTAATCATAGCATGGCCCAGACATAAAAATGTTTCCCTTTTTCAAGTAAATGAAGGACACACCCCTCTGTGGTAGACCTCGATGGGAATTTTATTTCATCTAGCTTACATAGTACCTCTTTGCTTCTTTTGTGCATGAAACTCCCACCAGTTTGGAATATAGAATGACAAAGTGATTTACTTGGGAAGGTATAAGACAAGAATTTACCAGAAGTTTTGAAATAAACCAAGCTCTTCCTTAGAAGATAGAACACAGAAGAGAGTTGTGTATTTGGAAGAATAAAATCAGGAGCATTAAAAAACTTTTCCTTTATTTTAAGATTGCAAGGAGTTTTGTAGATGGAGACTGTACATAGTGTCCAGATGTTCTCATAGACTTTGTTTTGCTCTTCCCACCTGTATGGGCTCCAGCCTTGATGTCTTTTGGAGAGAAGGGCAAAACTTTTTCTGTATTTTAGCAGCGCAGAATTAGTGCACAGCTTTTACACCAACCTTTCTGAGATAAACCCCCTACTAAACCTCTACACTTGCAAACAAGAAATTCTGCTTTTCAAATGTATTAAATCCAGCTCTGAGTTTGTGGCACAGATTTAAGACTAACATGCTGTTTGATTTCTCTCTACATGACTAGACCCACAAAGTGGGCATGTGTGTCCATGTGTCCCCTCTTGTACCCATTTCTATTGCATTTCGCATTTCTGTCAATATAGCCTCCAATATTTGATTCCACTGATAGAACAGATGCAGTAATTGCAAACAGCTGTAAAGTATTACTCATCTTGCTAATCAAAATGACTTTCTGCTAAATAAACCATGAAAAAAGCTTTTCCACCATCAGTGAAGTGGAGTGGAAATGATACAGACTGTAAAGAGTCCACCATGGAAGTAAAATCAACAGATCAAGTGTTCCTACAACAATGACTCCACATGTTAATGCACATTTCCAAAATTGTTATAGAAATTTCTCTATGTTTAGGAAAATGAATTTGTGTAACAACACAAATCTTCCTCCAGGTATTTTACATGACACCACCAGATACACAGAGCCTTGAAGAACTGCTTTATGCTTTCTCAAGATTCATAATCCAAGGGGAGATAATTGACCCATATGGTTTTGCTAGACCCTCATTACATGCTATACTATCTTATTCAAAAAACCCCCAAAACTCATAGAACTATATATTGACATAAACATTATAAATGGACTGTTTCTGAGCTTATAGGAAGTATGGAAGAGGCTGGAAAAAAAATCACTCCTAAGTGAAACTCTTGACTGAGAACTTTAGTCTTTCATTAGTCTGTCCCCTAATGAAAAAGCTCCTTTTCTAGCTCATTGTGCTTCAGTTATCCTATTTTCTAAGTCATATTCTTTAATTCTTAAAAATGCTATTAGAAAAGATATCATCTCTGGTTATATACTCTTCCTCTATTCCCTTATGCCACTTAAGCACTTATTGCTGTGGGCCACTCCAGTATAAAACACTCCAGAGGAAACAACTTAGCCCTGAGTTATTTCTCTCACTTCTTTGGGTCACACTGAATTAGGAAGTAAGCAATCTTCTCCCACAGCTTTCTGGTACCATAAATGATTTGCTGGGAACCTCAGCTCTTCTATTATGAAATGTAACTAGAAGTTAAAAGGCATATAAATTACAGATGTGCTAATTTTGTGAAGCATGATGAACTTCCTACTACCAAATTTATATATCTGCAGAGAAGGGAAGAAGAGGGAAGATTAAATGAGGTACATATCTGATTATAACACAGGAACAAAAAGAGTAAATCTACTTTCTTTCTGAAATACTCTATGTTCTCTATGACTGGATGCAGTCTCCTCCAGAGGAACTCAGAAAGTTCTCTAGATCAGTTGCCTTTCTGCCCCAGTTTTTCCTGGTTTTCCTTCCTTGCATCTTTTTTCTTTGCCTTCAATTTTTTCTATGCTCACAGTAATCTATGGACTTTCAGTGCCATGGCTACAGCAGCATGACCTGGTCACATCCAAGAAACCCCAGGAGAAGCTCTGCACAGCTACAAACCACAGCATCTCTGCCACAAACAAAAGGGGGAGCCCAAGGCCAATGTCTAGGCTAACATAATCTACAGGGTGACATAATCCTCACTATTAAAAGGGTCATTGTAGGACTATGATAAAATAAAGTGATTTCTCCTATGATAAAGTGATTTCTCCTCTCTTCTTGAGGATGAGAGAAAGCATCAGAAGAGCTGCTTAGAAAGTCTTGACCAAATCACTCTGATATATTTCGTCCCTCTTTGCCAACTTTCCGCGTGGCTGTTTCATTTTTGAGCAAGGAATGAAAATGGAGAAACAGGCACCATTTTATTAAAAGCTGCATCCTTCTGATAAAGCACATAGTGTATAGAGGACATTAAGGTGTGTCAGAAGCAGTGAACCCAGGCCCAGACACCATCATGTTTTCAGCTCCTCTCCAACCCTTGGCAGAAGCATGCACAGTTTTCACTTACCCATCAACATTTCATCCTACTCGAGGTTGCACCAGTTGCAGTTTTCACAGCTAATGACTGCATCTTCCCACAGCTACTGTTAGTGACAGCATGCCTGTTTTACAAATAAAAACAAGGCTACAAAGACCTTTCTGAGTGAGTGAACTGCATTGTGGTCATCACACAATCCATACATCATACATCACACAAAGAACTGAATCTGCACCTTAAATACATTGACAGGGCTTGCCCTTGATACCCCAGCTGGAGGCTGTCCCAGAGACATTACTGTTGTCAGATGCCTCCTTCCCTTTCCAAGCCTACAACTACCCATTCTTTCTTTAGTCTAAGGCAACAAGACACAGAATCATATGGCTTATTCTTGCAGGCACCAATGCAGCAGAGCTGAGCCAGAATCTTTCTCTCAAGAAGCAGCAGGTTTCAGAGCTTTTTATCATCTGCTCTCACACAGGTTTTCAAAAAAGCCATGCACAACTCAGCACACAGTTTCTAAGTCAGTGTGCAGCAGTGTGGGGTAGACAATTTCTTTTTACCAATTTCTCTCCATCTACAACTCTCAAAATAGGCATGATGGTCCTTTTCTTTTCTCTGCCCATTAAATGATATATCTTTCACTCTACAGCCTATAAACTGACTCCCATTATTCTGAAAAAAATTTAGAAATTCCATTTCTCACTCCTTACAGCTCCTTTCATGGTTATATGCCCATCATAGGTCAAATCCAGCGATTTCCTTCTTCAGAGTTTGAGTTCTTCTACTAGAAGTTTTCAAGATGTAACATACATCTTAAAGTGTGAGAACTGAATGAATAAACTCCAACCATGGAGAAGTGTGAGATAATACTTCTAAGACATGCTAAAAAGCAGGAATGGAGCTTGTTCCTAAGACAAAAATGGGGAGCAGGAAAAGAAAAGGAATTTCTGGGAAATATTTCCTTTGGGGGAAAAACCCTGAAAGCTATAGCACATTGTGAAGTAATTTTGTCTCCTCTTATTGACTTACTCTTTGTCTCTTTCTTATTGAGAGCCCAAAACAGATTGTAAGAAATACAGAGACAGTCAGATTCAGACTATGGTGGTCTTAATTTAGGAAGAGCTCCCCTGCTGTGGAGAAAAAAAACAACCTGAGACCTTCCCTGAACTGAAGAAGCAGCAAACCCTACACATTGCCAGTGTGGCACCCAAGAAAAAAAGATTCCACAATATGCTCTTGACAGTCCATTAACAATATTTGGGCTCATTACCAGTGAGATGTATTTCACGTGGAAGAGCCACTTGGGCAGAAGGGGCACTTGAGGTAATTAAGAATCTATTTACATTTTATAGAGCCATTGATGCCCTTATGTCCGAGGAACCTATATCAAAAGTGTGCTCAGGGTATTTTCCTATCAATAAATATTAAAATGGTTAATCTGCACTTGGTCTGCTAGCTGCCTGCCATGGCTGCAAGCTGTTAGCAAGCAGTAAAAATCAGACAAAAGAATGTGTCACACCAGAAACCAATCTTTCAATCTATTTCTTTTTTCTGGGTAAGGTTCCATTTATTATGTGGTACACTCTCTTACTTTCATGAATGAAATATAGAACATAAAAAAATGAAAACATCTCAAAACTATAAGAAATAAAATGAGCTCTTGATTTAAATGCACTCTTAACTAAAAAAAAAATTAGCTTGGAGTGATCTTTTATTCATTCAGTTCTCAAACACTTCCCTATCCTTCTGAAATAATCTTTGAGTGCAGAACAGATCCAATCTTATGTGTCCATTTAAGTTCTGCTGGTGCCTGTTCTAACTCTGGGTTGTCTCAGAGTGCTCTTGCTAGACACGAGCCCAGTAACAATAAACAGCAATCTAAACTCATCACAAAATCACCTTAAGAAATGCAGAAAGTAACAGGAATTAATCAGCTGAACAGGCAGTGTTCCATTGCAACCCTTGTTATTTAGACAAGTGCAGCTAATATACATAATGTAGCCATAAATAATTAATTAAAATAAATTACAGCCCAACAAAGTCCACATTAAACAAGACAGGCCTCTCTGAAAGTCATGCGGGACTTACTATGTGAAGATCAGAGTGAAAAATGAAAGAGCATGGCTCACATGATCTGTCTGTTGCTCTAATTTTTAAAGATGATACCTAATCATTGTAGAAACTCTTGCCTAAGAGAGCTGGACCATGCTAGAGCTGATCTGAGTCATAAAAGAGCATGAAAATGAAAAATGATAAAGAAATGAACATGTACATTTTGCATCATGCTCTTATTGTCATGACTCGCAAACCCAACAGAAAGAAGAAACTCCACCTAGAGCTGTAAATTCTGGTCAGCTCAATTATTTCACACGTTGCAGCCTGACAAGTTATTCAGAGCAGAGAAAGGCAGATCCCTGATGCACCCTTCCATAGTGCTGGACAGGGTGAAAATAATAAATTGGTCATTGGGAAATACTGGATGTTTCCTGGATGAGAAACAGCATATTTCATATTCTTCTCTCATAGCTGCCTCTTGATGGCAGTAAATGGTTTTGCCATAGCTGCCATAGCTCAGCAGAGAAGTCTTGCAAGCCAAGGAGAGTCTATTTCCACTCCCTGTAACATCACCTTCCTTCCATGGCAGCTGATGTTCCACACCCTCCTGGCTCACCACAAACAAGCCGCAACAAACAGCTCTATCATTTGTCAGTTTTCAAAGACTGCTGGGAGCCTTTTGCTGAAAACCATCAGGCCACATTGACCTAGACCTATGGGAAGTCAATAGTTAGGAAATCACTCTGTTTTCCCCAGATAATTACACTGGGTCCCAGGAGTGGAGATGTGGCATTTCCAGTACATCAGAGTGCCTTTCAGGAGAATCGCATCAGGTTTTGATGTTGCTGACTGTTTGCTTCTCCCCTAAGCACTTGATAATCTTAAAAAAAAAAAAGTCCCTTTTGATGCTCCCACTTCTATTAAAAGAACTCAGCAACATCTCCATTTCCCGATCCAGAATAGGCTTTGTGGCCAATGGAGTGAAGGAGTCAATTTAAAAGCCTTCTCTTTTTCCATAGAAAGATCTGATTCTCACATCCTGCAGGTTTGGGTTTTTTCATTTTGATTAGTTTGTTGTAAAGAGTCTGTGGCTTGATCCCCAGAAGTGCAGCTCTTATTGATGTCAGGGCCTCTGAACATGTAAGCCTTGATATCTCAGTCTTGAAAAGGACCTGCATGCAGAAAGGAAACGAATAATGATTAACCAACTGCCTTCTAAATGTAGAAGTTATTGTCCAAAAGCAGAGTTATGGTGCCTGCTTGGACTGCTGCCCAGCTTATTTCCTGGCTGGTTGGAGAGAACAACACAATTTGCACAATGGACATGGTGTTTTGGGAAGATTTTCAATCCAAGTAAGTGATCTTGCACAAGTAACAAATGTCTGTCTGATGATAATTCAGGACTGCACTGGGCCCCGTAGCTGCAGCCAACAGTGAGAGGTAATATGGAGCTAACTCACCCCTAGCAAGAGGGTGGAACAACATTGCTGAACACAGGTTCAGTTATCCCGTTCTGGACAGGTGCTGAGACAAATTTCTTTATGTATCTATCAGTTTTGCTGGTTAGCAACATTGCATGGATGCACAGGAACCTGCCTTTCTCTAGTAAAAATCCTGGCACCTTCCAAAGCTCCTGAAGTGCTGCCCACTCTGTGGCAATGGGTAGTAGGACAGGATTGCATATTATACACATATACTATGTGCACCATCAGTCCTGCACTTGGGGTTGAATGAGGAGTTTCCCCAAAGTTTAATTGAAGGACCCCTTCAGGACTCTGGACCCACTGCTTGCACAAAGCATGGTTAGATCAATACCCTGTATAGAGCTTTACAGGTCATGACAATGGATATTGCAAATTACCAGCAAAAGAACAGTTATTCTGAAGGCTGGACACTAAGTGTTTGTCAAGGAGTAGTGATGAACAGGAGCTGAAGGTACTAAATAAAATGGATCAGACTGGGAGAGCACTAGTGGGTGAGGGAGACATTTTTAGTAGGGGTATCTGGATACAGGAATAACTCGTGCTATGGATTCTGAAACTTGTTGTTATTCTATCTAATAATTCATATAATGGCATGAGTGAAGATTCTTACAGAATGCATTTTTCTAAGTACAGTAAAACTGCCAGACTATCTGCCAGAATTTATTTCTGATTTGTTTTGAGGTTCTAGGAAACCTACCAACCAAAGATTCAAGACATAGCTCTGTCAAAAGAGATTTACATTACCCATAAGCACTTCAATTATACACATCAGGCAGAGCTGTAAGACCTTATGAGAGGTCTATAAATTGTAAGATATGCATAGATAAATCAGATAATATGTGGCAAACAAGGCACACAGCAGCAACATTAGCTTGCATATCAGAATCTTATAAAGCAGATGCAATTAAGAGACAAGACAAAGAAATAAATATCTTGTGAACCTTTCAAAAGACCAACCACATTATTTTAATATTGTTTAACAGTAACACTTAATAAAGGGAACATCATGATTGTGTGAACTAAATTTTCAGTCATAATGAATGCTACAAACTTAACCTCCCAAGTTTAAATAGGGTACAATGCCTTGGGAGAGATGCAAGAGAAATTATTTGATAAAGGTGACGGTTTTTCACACCTGAAAATAATGTTTTTCTACCAGGCTCTCTTGATCAACAGTGTGTAGCCACACATTAAAGATAAAATCTCAAGACTTACAGTGTATACTTGTCACTACTTGCATAACTTAGTAGGGAGAGAGGATCACAGAGATTTTGAACATAATTTCCTACACTACAGGAGATTAAATAGACTACATTTGAAGAAGGCAAGAAGCAACTCCAGCACCTGGATGGCAGAAAGTAAACTTCAACCAGTTTCTCCATTATTTATTCAGGATGTATAGTCTTGTCTCCTACAAAATTTAGGCATAAGCATCCTGTGCAGTAAGGATGTGTGTTTGATTTAAACAATTAATTGCACAGGAGTGGATTTCTGTTATGGCTTTCCTGGCACAAACTAAAATCATTACATAAATCAGCTGGAGAGTGGCAATTTTACCTATATAAAGATTGATCGAACATTCACAGCTAGAGTTTGTTCTGTTCCCCATACTCATCAATATAGAAGCAGCTGGGATCTGAAAGCTTTTCTGGGGTAAAGGCAACACTAAAGAGCATGCTGGAAGAAAACAATCACCACATCAGAGATATTCCCCAGATCATTGTTCTGTGCTACAGCTCCTTCTTCATCTATCATGCTTTCTTTGATTGCTATTCATTTCCTTATTTAATGAATATTGTAATGAATACAACACACTTAAAGATGCACTGAGGTTTTTTGTTCTTTTTTAAATGTATATTTACCACTATATATCCTGAGAGGGAATATTAGCAGCTCTGTTAAGTGATGATCTCGTTACCATGATAAATGTGTACTCAGTGATAGATTTAATGTGAAACCCAGTGTACATAACTCACCAACAAAACTAGATCATGTATCCTCTATTTGAAAACTGTCACTTTTTTCTAACAGATAGGAAGTATTTTCCCAGCGTCTGTTGCTTATTACACTCTGCTCATCAGAGGGACTATGACATGCCAGCATTTCCTATAACAAAAGAAAAATATACAGTCATAACCAAAATTTACCCAAGGAGGGAATATAATTGTCAGCTTCAGGGGTCATCAATGAAGACACTCAGATTGAACAAAGTTAAATGATTTGTCACCTTTTATTTTAACTGGTTTATTTTCTTATTATATATTTATCTTCTCATATTAAAGCCCTGAATCCTATGCTGGTAAGTACAGGGCCAAGGGCACTGGTCCTACTGTAAGTGACATGCAAGGACTTGTTTTGAACAGTCAGTGGTATTTAGAGATTGTCTGGTTTCTATTCTGAAAAAAGCTCCCTATAATACTGAAGGAATGGACAGGAAATTTTATTCAGACCGAGAAATTTTCTGTCTGGATTATGTAGAACAGTTATTTCTGATATGGTTCTAGTATTTTCATGGGTTTTCAGTCGGGTTTGGTTTTTTAAGTTTAGTTTTAAAGCCTGTACTTAAAAATATGTTTTAAAAAAAGCTTTCCAACACTGGAATTTTTAGTTACAAGAATACTGAAGCAAAAATATTTCATTATTACCCTTACCCAAATTGAATACTCATTCACATTTTTCCCCCATATAAGATTTTGATTTGGCTGCTATTTTCCAAAGAAGTAGTAAGGGGGAAAAAACATGCCCTGATTTAGCATAGACCTCAGCATGCCATTGGACCCTTTTCCAAAGAGGCTGGCTTCCTTAAAGGTACTGAAACTGGGACACTGAGGATTCTCTTGCCTGTTTCCCTGATAAAGCATAGCTGATACATTTATTTTAAGATCTGGATCCCTCTCATAGGGTCATTTAAGCCCCCTGACAAGATTGTTCACAGAAGGTCCAGAAAGAATGAACTGTCTGAAGATGTCCCAGAGTATGGCTTGATACAGGTCTCTTTCTTTTCCTGCTGAACACCTGCTCATAAACACCATACAGCTCCCACAGCCACACTGCAACCTGAAACACGAGGAATTCCAGGGAGTAACAAATAATGGAGTTGTACTGGGTTACCTGTGCCTGCCATCCAGCCCTGCACCCTACTCTTTGGCTCCCTCTGCACTGCAGGAGACCGCGTTGAACACTGGCTGCCTCTCTGGTTGAGCAGCAATGTGGAAGAAGGGCTGAAAATGGATCTCTACCAGTAATGGATTCAACCTCTTCTGTCCATTGAACTGCTGGAGTCATGCATTGTCCTGTGCATGGAGGGTCTGGGGATCTTTGGAGAGATGGGTGTGAGGGAGGTGATTGGGCTGGTTGGTGCCTCTGTTCCCAGACAGCAGATAAAAGGCAGATGATTTCCTTCCCCAAACAACTAGCATTAGGAAGAAGCTCCTTGGCATGCACAAAGGGAGACCCCTGGCTCCCTTAGATTTACTCCTAGTGAACTTAAAAAGGGAGAAAATAATGAGAGATTACAGCATTGTGCTTTTAAATACAGTCTTCAGTACTTTCTCTCTCAGTGTCTCTATATGTCAGATCCACTCAGTCCTGCCCAATAAATGTGTTAATAGTGCCTGTCCAAGACAGTCAGTGCTAGATATGCTCCCAATTTAGTCCAAGGTTTAGATTACCAAGACATTTACTTTCTTTCTATAAATGATAGTTAGTTCTTTTGGTCATTTTTAGTTCTTCAAGTGAAAGAAATAATGAGCCTAAGAGTAGGTTCTATGTCTAGTCCTGGAGGCTTGACTCCAGCAGAGCTCCTCCTGTCCTCAATGATGGGAGGCTTGCTGTGCATGTTAGACCTTCAGAATCTGGATCAGTACACTCAAGAATGTGCAAAACTGGTACAATGTGGCAATTGATCACAAGAGGTAGATGAGAGGTATTTTCATCCTTAAGGAATGAGAGCTGCCCTATTCAAATTCTTGTTGTAAGTGCTATTTTTACATCTCAGTGTCTGGATAGGAGATGTCTGAAAAATATGATTTTCAATCAGTGTGAAACACCTCCTTAAAATTCCTTATGTTGGTGGTGTGCACCCTCCAGGCACCTTTGAAAATGTTGGGGAGAAATTTGCCTCTATTGAAGTCAGTGAGAGTTTTACTACTAAGCTCAGTAGCACTGCATCTTGCAGCTGTCTACTGACTTCAGTCATTCTGAGTTCTCTGTTTGTCTGGGTTATTTAAAAGGTGTGGGAGGAAAAAGACTGTCTATAACCAATTTTTCCACCAACAGGATCACTACTGACTTATTCTTCATTTAAGCCATGCAAAGGTGTCACAACTCCATAAAAGGTGTCTGTTCATACATTATTCCTAACAGTCTTCATATTATAATATAAAATATACCTAATATTTTATATATATTATATAATGTATATTATTTTTATATTATATACAACAGAGTAGGTTTTTAGCTTGCCTTTTCTATGTTATTCTAATTATTTAATTTCATTAAGGGGAAATTATAAATAAAATAACAAATCTTTTACATAGGAAGGTGTCTGTAATAGTCTACCCCAGCAGTCAAAATCACCATATCTTGTAATGGTAGTACTACAGTGTCTAGGTTATCCATACTGTATATGTGATTTACATTTTCTTCTGGCTTCACTGAACATTTCTACAAGATTCACTTTAATTCATTGAGAAACAGTTGTTCCGTAAATGTTTATCATTAATGTACCAAATGCACTAACTATAAAATAATTAAACTAAACAATGTTTTGTAGGATGATAAGCCCTGAAATGCTGCCAAATAAGAGACCTACTGACCGTAAGTCTTTTTGACTCTGTCACACAAAATAATTGGTAAGTGCTATGCCTTCATGCTTGCAGAGGAAATAATATGAGGGGGAAAAAACCCAACAGGTACAGGGTCAGTAATAGCAACCTCACAGAAATTCTGTAACACTGCTGGCATTAATAATTAAATGTACAAGAAATCTCAATAAATATTAAGTTATATGCTAAAGAAATCTATTCCAATGTCTTTTTGCATGTGTGTGAAGACAAACTGATTTGTATCAGAGAAATGGGGAATCTGTTTTAGTCAATCTTTTTTTCTAGTCAGAGCTGTAGAATTATAAAGCACAAATCTGCTTAAGTTGGTCTTTTTTACATTTATAAAGGGCCACACTTGATTTAGCAATACTATTTTTATGTGTAATGACATGGAATCATTTATTATACATTCTGCTAATCTTCAGACTTACATTTTGACAGGATTAGGAATTTATACAATATGTAGACTTTAGGATGCACATTAAGACCAAGGCACTTCAATATATTTGGTTTTTTGCAAGCTGAGACTGAGTATGTGAAAAAAATCATCTTGTGTTTCCTGCTCTCTGAACAACAAATCACAGTAATCCTTCTGATGGTAATCATACTATTTTCTGTTTAAGATTATATTTTGTTTGTACATTTATAGTGTCACTTAAAACAAAATCCAGCAGGTTTTTTTAAAGGTATCTTTTAAGAGAAGTGAATATTTTAAGAAAATGACATAGAAACCGAGTTTTCTAAAAGGTACATACTTCCAAGAATGTATTTTATAAATATTTAAATGAAAGATGATCAGAAATGTATAAATAATTGTGTTAGCACTTTAGGAATTGTTACTGTGTTCTACTGCTCAGTAATAAGTAGATTTCCATATTGAAGGGATTAAAGTACCTAGATTTGGTGAATGCAGAAACTGATTGTTTTTTCCTTTTTCCTATACAGCAAGCTACATCACTGTCTTTGATACACAGACTAGTTAAATATGATATTCCCATCTACAGAAGGTATATAATGATAATTGGCAAAATTTTTACTTAAAAATTAATGCAGAAATTTACAACAGATTTTTTCAGTCCTAGAGAAACTTATTATTCATTTGCATGAGAATGGCAATTCAGTGTGGCAATAGAAAGCTTCAACTGCATCCCTGCACTTTATTGCCTTAGGTTTGCAAACTGCTTTAACAGCCATCAGCCAAGAAATGTACATGTCATCTGCAAATCACAAATCACAGATCTTGACTCGAGTGATTGCACAGGGAGAAGTGCTGAAGGGTTCATAGTGGCCAGAACAAGACTTAAAAGTGATGTGAAATAGGGAGCAAAAAGGGCTGCAATTGCCTTGGAGCCTAAAATAGACTGAGCTTCAATGCCATGGAAAAAATCACCAGCTTCTCCATCATTTCTTTAAAGGTCAGAATTTTTGTAGGTGGATTGGGAGCGCAGTGGATTGCAGATGCGTTTAACAGCAGGGTATTTTCCGCTGCCATGACCAGTTAAGGAAGATTTTCAAAAACACATCTGCTGGTAAACAGTTTGGCCCTACTCTGGGTCAGCTGCCTTATCTGTGCTCATTGCTGCATGAATTCTTACCTGGATGAAGTCCCAAACCTCACATCAGTCAAAGTTAGGCTTTCAGTACAGTCCATTACATTTTTTAGAGAGGTAACTCCGTGGCTTTCGGTTGGTTTTATGATGCAGCTCTGCCTCTTCACAAATGTATGAAGCACACTGGCAGCAGAGACAAAACCTGCTCTTCCCACTTCCTGTTTGCATTTCCCTTGTCAGCAGGCAGAGCACATCAGGAAAGAATAAATGAAGGGAAAACAGATGACTTAAAGAGTAACAAGGACGAAGAGAGAGAATTTCTCTGTGCTGCAAAACGAGGCTGAATTCCAATATCATTTTGCATCATTTCAGACAACTAATATTATTCAGAAATTGATTTAAGAGGAATTCAAACACAAATTGCCTTCAAACTGATGTGGAAGGCAGTAAATCTATTTTCCTTTTCAATCTCTCCCACTCTGCAGGTGACTAAATGCCCTTGGTTTAAGATTTCTCTTTCTCCAGTCTGTTGTAACAGAATCTGAAATTCTGTTTGTAACTGGAGAGGTTAAAAAATGATCCTCTTTATTAAATGGATGAACCAAAATGCAATTAAATAGACAAAGATCTTTGCAGGTTCTGTTTTATGCTGGAGAGTGTCTACACTTTACACATATTTGTATGATACTTAAATATCTCTAAGTAATTTAACTTTTCTAAATGTTTATTAGTCCATGGTGAGCGCACTGGATCCTCTTCTGGGATCAAGATATGAATTTGTAAGAAGTGTAAAGTATTTAGATAGTTTCAAACATATTTCAGAGCACTTGTAACATCTGGGGAATGATTTCTACTTGGCTATTCTACTGTTAACTTCAGAGAGAAATGTAGGCAGTTTAACCAGATGAGATTCTGTGTACCAGTGAGAGCTGAGCCTCACTGAGCCTGTTGCCCAATGGTTATTATGAAGAGGGTGTTGTTTCTTGGGGTGCCTTCCCTCCCAACTCAACCTCTGCCACCCAAATAACACTAGACAGAAATTATATTCTACATTTCTGTAAAATAAAATCTCCACCAAAAATACACGCCATGGGAGGAACTGAAAATTCTTCCTGACATATTTTCCTGTGAACTGAGAAAGTGGAAGAGCCTCAGAAAGCAAAATTAACCGGGCAGTGAAAACATAACAGCACTCTTAATGAAATCCTCTGCCTTGCTCATGAAAAGATATTTTGCTGGGGCAGCCTGCATCTATGCAATCACTACATCTAACTCAAGAGGCTTGCAGTTATGTCTTCCAAAATTGCTCTCATAGTGCATCTGAAAGATTTGTCTGCACATTTATTATTTGAAGGTTATGCTGTTCACACCTTGGACTTGAATTTTCAGTTTAAAAAGAACAATGCCATATTTTTATTCAGTTTTTATCTCACCTTGTGTTCACCTCCAGTGGCAACTGCTTTTTCTACTACAGCCCATCATGAGGTGGCTCGTAACACCAATCACAGTCAACTGGTATCTCAGAAGACCAAACATTAGTTTTTAACATAACCAGGAAGCACTGGAGAAACAGTAGAGGAAAGGGAGAAGGTGAAGAAACCAGAGTCCACAGCCACTGGTAGTTCAGCATTTAATAGGAAACTCTATTGCAACCGACTGAAGCCCTATGATACAGCCCAGTTCTGCAGCTAAACCAGACTTTCCAAGTTCCCTGCCAGTTTTAAGTGTCCTGCATTTTTTAACAGATGCTGCTGCCACACTGAGGAGGAGCTGTGACTGTACATTATTATGTTCCCTCCTTTGTTTTCATTTACTCAGCCTAAAGAGATTTTATTCTTCTTTTTTTAAACTCCTCTGATTTTCTGTCTTCTTAACAGAAAAATACAAATTTTTGTTGCTTCTGCTTTTGTACTAAAGCTTTCAGTGAGGGTCATAAACCCATAAGCCAAGGATGACTTTCTCACCTCACTCTTGCTAATCTCCTTTGCTTTATCTGGACATACTCAACAGCTCTTCTCCACTGAGCTGTCTTGAGTCCTGAGGGGAGCAGACAGGATGTTTCATGGGGAGGGGAAGGAACTAACCTTCTCCTTGTAGAGGCAGTTTTCCTCAGATGCTCTGGTTGTGATAGGGGCCTCTGCTGCACAGGAAGTTCTTTGCACCTCTACAGGGAAGCAGGAACAGAGAACAGAGAACTGCATGAGCTGAAAACACTGAAAGAGAGGATCAAAAATGTCACAGACATGGTGTAAGAAATAGAGGTAGGGATGACTGCATCCCAAAAAATTAATTGGACTCATAAGCCCTCAATGACATAGGAAGAGGGGAACGCTATGGTTTCAACTAACAGCCAGTGACTGACCTGGTCACTGTGAAGACTTCCTGAAACTTTCAGAGTCCATAATATTTTCACATGTATTTTCCAATTCAATGAAATGGCTTTTTGAGGAGAGGATAATACAATGTGAAATCAGTCCCACTGCAAATCAGATTTGATGGCATTTCGGAACCTTTGCTTTTCTTCTCTCTTTCTTTCTTAATATCCTCTGGCCCAGTCAATTTCCTCTCAACAATTGCTAACAAGGGAAGGCATTTCATTTTATTATTTCTTGTTCCTGGTTTAAACTATATGGTTCCAAAGTGATAATATTGTCAATACCATTATCAATTGGTGATTCCTCTGTGCTTGAAGAGGGACAGAAGTGAGAGGGCAACCCATGAGAAAGTCTGTCATTACTGGGAAAAACAGATGGATGAAATGTCTACATTTGCTGCTCTTTACTTCTTTCCCTTTCAACAATTATCTAAGGCAGCTACTGAGACCTAACTACTAAGGATCCATGCAAATATCTACTGTGCTTGTCTGATCAATGATTCAATAGGCAAAGAGGGGCCTTTTTTCCATGCTCATCTTTGATTTCTGCACAGAACTATGCTAAGCTTGTGTTTCTCAGATGAAAGCAAGTGGTACAGTTTATGCTAAAATGACAAAACAATTTGAAAGCGAATGTGTATAACGGAGAGAAGAACTTAAGCGCATGGTTGACATTATTACGTTTATTTCTCAGTGAGACCTGTCTTTTCATGACACTAATCAAAAAACTGGGTCACCTCACAATGGTAATTTCCTAGGAATCTTGAAATTCATGAGTCAATTTGATCCCTTTTTAGCTGAACATTCACTAAGCACAGTGAGGCTGGTGGAGCTCAGCTAGCTCATCAGACTTGTCATCGACTATATGTGAAGAGTTTATATCCTTAATGGGATCAAAGGTTTTATCAGTGATCCTTCGTAAATGTAAACAGATGAAATATTTTTCTATCAGCATTGATTCCACACCTGACATTTCTTCTGTTGATCAGTTAATGGTTATTGTCCATTATAAAATCAGAGACAAGGAAGGTTTATTACTTTCTTAACAACCAAGAACCATGCCAAAGAACACCCCCTCCCCCTGTTTGAATCCATCTTGCTACAACTGAATATTAATAACATCATTTGCCATTGCCAAGGACAGATTTAATGTGATGCTAGTCTGGACATCATGAGGAACTTTTCAAAATATTGCATGGTGTTTTAAAATGCAGATCTCCCTTTAAAGTCAAATAGAAGTCAGTCAGCTAAAATCCTAGAGATCCTTCAGAAATTTAGAAGTAGAAAGATCTCCAGACAAGGATTTGTGAAATTAAAGCATTGGCAGGGAATGCCATGCACTTAAGCCTTTTTTTGTCAACACAAAATTATGCTCTTCCTTAGTGTCTTTTAGTGTTAACTCTGAATATTCCCCTGCAGATCTATGCAACTGAGAATATTCCTGGGAATATGACACAATTCTAAACATGCTACAGCTATCAATGAATTAAGGCTCATCAGATTTTTTAGCTGTGCAATATTACCCTTGTTTAGCATAAGGAGGAACAAAGTGATGAAAGTGACTTGTCTATAGTATTACCAAATTACAGCAATGCAGAAAAACAATCTCATTTCAGTGAATTATTTTTAGGGGACAGGGTGAAGCTTGAAAAAGAACCAGTTCTAGAAAGAAATCATACTGTAATTGGATACAGTTGAATTGCAATAACAAGGAAAAAAGAATGTTTCAAACTCTATAAAAACAAAGAATAAATGTCTTAAGTCAGACAGAATTTTTCATTCAACCTCAAGTGAAGGATTTTCTTAGGAAATTTTGATTCATCAAAAAAAAAAAATTTTTTTTACACCATTCTGAAGTGCATAAATTACCTGCTGCAAGAGTGATCAAACCTGGAAACATGGCAAACAATATCAGTTTAAAAAGAAGAAAGAACATTTCAACCCAGATTGAATCAGACCAGTTTCTCCGGGCAGAGCATGAGTAACTCAGTCAGGTTCACACGAGTCAGTCAGAGCCACAAATGTAGAAGTGAGCCTCTGGGCTTAATATGCAATATGGAGTTGATCCCTTGTCCCTAAATCAGCATCAGCACTGACAGCTGGATTACCAGGAGTGTGTCTGCACAGCAGAGTGCAGGCTGCAGAGAGCACTGCTGCAAGAGCACTGACCCAGGGCTGGGACCATACTGGGTAAATCTCTGAGCTGATAGGGACAGCCTCACTGGGCTGGGCAGAGCAAGAGCCACCCAGAGACACTGCATCTGGAGTGAGAGCTGTCCAGAGACACTGCACCTGCAGGGAGAGCTGTCCATAGACACTGCACCTGCAGGGAGAGCTGTCCATAGACACTGCACCTGCAGGGAGAGCCACCCAGAGACACTGCACCTGCAGGGAGAGCCACCCAGAGACACTGCACCTGCAGGGAGAGCTGTCCAGAGACACTGCACCTGCAGGGAGAGCTGTCCAGAGACACTGCACCTGCAGGGAGAGCTGTCCAGAGACACTGCACCTGCAGGGAGAGCCACCCAGAGACACTGCACCTGCAGTGAGAGCTATTCAGAACTAGCTGGTGGCTCTCTGCACAGGAGGATGATTGGATGTCTGGACCTTTCTTGAAGAAATTACCAGCAATCCTTCAGATTTTATTCTACAATTTGTGAGTCCTGTCATGGCTGGGATGATGTACAGAAGAGAAAAATAAAACATAAATCAAAATAAGGCTGAGATGAACATATTATTAGAGATCAAACTATCATTGTTAAATTTGAATTCAGAGGAAGTTAATATTCATCTGATAGAGCCAATGTAAAGAAAGTAGCTCTCCCTGAGATCTCCAGTGAAGATCCTCTGCTGGCAGTCTGACTGTACAAACACTTACTGCATGTACTGATGACTAATACCTCTGACACAGGGAGCCTTTCCCATTTGATGAATAAACATGGACTATTGAAGGAACAGGTCTCAGCACTGAAAACCCCTCAGAGCAGACTCTGTCTTCTTCCTCAGGCAGTGTGTCCAGATGGGTTTATGCATTAATGTGAATAAACAAGGAGAAAAGTTTCATGCTTCACCTTACCAGGTTGCTAACTGAACACATGTATCAACATTTCATCTTTAACAAGTGTCCTCCTGATTCAGTGCTTTGGAACTAAGAGCCATAATCCCAAAAAGCCTCAATGAGCCATATCTTCCTCACTTCTGCCTTGCAGATAATGATGTAAAATAATATAAATAAATAATAATATAAATATAAAACTGCCTTGCAGTGCCATGCTGCACAACTCCAGCATGTGAATTGTTTCACTGAAATTATTGTGTCCTTGATTACAAGATGGGAAATTTCAATTGCTACTTTAGGCACATTTTCAAAACAGCATAACTTAATTCAGTTTTACTGGAGAATCATTTTTCTGAGACGTTACTGGACATCAAACCCTGTCCTGTTTTCTTGCCCCTCCCACTAAGTCCACTAACTTGTGATGCAGTGACACTCCTTTGCTTGCTTTCATTCTCTCAGGTACAGCAAGTCAAGGCATTGCTGGGCACAAAAAAATTCTATAGATGTTTTTTAGTAGAAAGTCTCAGCACTAGAGCACGAGATGAGGGTCACTATCTATTCACCTCACAGAGATATCTGAAAATAAATCAATGTTTGTGATTACTCTGACACTAACATATTCAAGGATTCATTTTCCTGATTTAAGTTGTTTAAGGAGACACAGTAAGTTACAGAATTCAAGAAAAACAGACAAAATTCCACTGAGTAATAAAGGACTGAAGTTTCACCTGCAGAAGATTATGTTTGACCTTACAGCAAAGATGTTTTCACATATATTTTTTCCAGTCCTGCCTTTTCCATGACATTATTCTTCTACTTTAACCCTTTCCCAAGCTAGGATGAAGCTGTTCTTATATGAGTCAGAAGCCGTGGAGAGCACTCACATTTGTGCAGCTATGGAATTCCCACCCAAACACAGGGATCACCATTAACAGGAATGGCAGAACCAACCATAACTGGCAGGCATGGATTTTCCAGCCTCCACGTGGTCATAGCCACTGCTCTGAGTGACAGCAAGCACAACATGCCTTTCATCTCACATATCTTATTCCACACAGCTCTCCCAAAGAGCTGGGTTTTGGGATGCAGTAACACAGAACAGGAAGAAGGGATGTTCTGCTCAGCAGCTGAAAGTGAGGGTCACCTCTTGCCATGACCAATGCCCATGCAAATACAGATAATTTCACTGCAGATCACTGCCTCACTAAGGGAATGAAAAATTTTGTAACTCTCTTTGTAATGCTCTAGGGTTTCCCCAGACAAATTGTTCCTCAGTCTGTGTCCCTGCTGTGGCTGGAGAACTGTTCCTTCTGAAGCATCAGTTCCCTCAAGTGGTAAAGCTGCACTGGGGAGCTGAGAGGAAAGCAGTGTAAGGCTGCACACACAAAGTGCTCACAGACACACCAGAGCTGATCCCAGCACCAAGGAGAAGTGACAGAAACACTCATATGGGCTCGAGAAGGAGTGCAGAAACTTCACAGAATCCAATAATGACACTTGCAACCCTTGGCACTGTGCAGGGAGTGGGAGGGAAGTTGTCTGTAAGGCTAAGACTGCTGCAAATGAAAGAAGGTGCACCATTAGCAAAGTTATACCAGAACATCTGAGTTTTGTAATGTAAGCTCTGAGTTCTAGGGGCTTTCTGTGTTAATTTCACTTACTTGTAGTTTCCATGTCCAAAAAATATCAGTCTTGGGGGTAAAGTTAGGGAAAAGAACTTCTGCTATTTCAGGTTTTTTCTCCTCAGCTTGGTTTGCTCTTTAAAATTTTGTAATACCCAGTGAAATCAGGAGGTACATGTGCACATGAATAAAAAGATGTGTCAAGGGCAAACAACTTGATTAATTGCCTGGTTACATGCATTGAAACCTCCTAAATGAAGGAATAAGTCAGATTAACAGTGTTCTAATGAAAAGAAAGATAGAGAGTACATATAACATTCAGAGAAGAGTAACAGTAATTTCATTAGAGCACTGGAAAAGTATACTGAAAAATCAGTTAACTATTCAACCTTCTCTATCAATTTCACATCAGCACCTCAATAAATTTTTGCAACTCAACATGTTTCTTTTGTGAAGAATAGTAATCACCTCCAGACCTTTTACTTAATGAACTTATTCTCAAAGTATATAAAAAAATACAAAAATGTGCTTTCAAAAAGGCAAAATAAACACATTGCTAAATTGAGCACTGGAGGCTTGATTGCTTCCTAGCTTAGTGCAGGAAAAGAATGTGATTTACCAGGAAGTCAATAACTCAAGAAATAAACTCCTGGAGAAAATGTTTTCTAAAAATGAGAAAAAGCATAAGCAAATAGACATGGCTATATTGGCACAGCATTCCACTTCAGTTCAAACATCTGACAGCAAGCAAAATAGTTTCATCCACAGCTCTCTTCTTTGAATGTTGAGCTACAAATCACTGAGGAACATTTTCCTTCCATCTTTCTGTCGTAAGAGTTCCAATTCTTTGATTGAGCTGGGCAAAAATATTGCCAGGGAGGACTCCCCACCCACACTTTTTCTTTTTTTTTCTTATTTTATCTTTCCTTTTTCAGCTGAAAACACATGGTGAGGATAAAAAAAAAAAATAAAAAAAAAGAAACCCCAAAACCAAAACAAAAACCCAACAAACAAATAAACAAAAGACCAAACCACAAACAAGTAGGAAAAATTAACAATTTCTTAAAAACTAAACTCTGGTTTCTCCAACTAGCAACTGGCCTGGAATTTGGTTTATATTTTGAGTATAAGCCTTATGTTATGCAATTAAATCTGTCCTTATTAAACCAAAGTTTTAGAAAACTTTCCATGATTAAATATGCCACTTTGGCACCACACAGGAGCTTGGTACTGCCTAAGAAACTGACAGGTAAGCGTGACACTGGAGGTGACCGTAAAATGATACTGATTTTTCTCTGAATTCATTTGTGTCTCACATCAATATTTGGCTCACTAGCCTATAGTGTGGACAAAGAATCTCAGAATTGCTACAGAAACAAAAAACTGAGGCATTTTGGTTATTTTACCACACAGTCCAATGAAAAACATCTATGCAATTAGCAGAAACACATACAATACTTACAGATGTGTTTTTTTCTGTCAGAAAAGTCTAAGACTGCAGACTTAGAAAAATCAAAAGCCAGCTCACTTTGCATAGCTCGGTCATGGCTGCATGTGCAAGACAAAACTCACACTTTCACACAGTGCACATGCCAGCTCTGTGTGCTTTGGCCACCACTGGTGCATCACACAGAGTAGATGGGCCCAGAAGAACCATTTACTTCACAGAACTTTAGAGGCATAAAGATGTTTGGAAGGCAACTGTCAGATCTTGCATGTGCATGGGGTGTCAGGAAAAACTGGGTTGGTGTCAGTCAAATTGTCTTGTTCATCAGTCTTTTAGGAACTATACTGAGAAGCCTAAAACAAGATGTTGAAAGAGATGGTGTTATTTCTTCTGTGAAATGAGGAGTTGTTTTATGTAGGAAATCTGACAATGAATTTCCAACATGAAAGAATCCGCTTACTACATCTCAGCTTCTTTACTTGATCCAAGGTTTTAGAATAACCTGAGAGTGTCAGTCAGGAAGAAAACAATATGAAAAGATCTGATAAAAACTCAGAAGTTCCATCAGGTTAAGTCAAATGAAAACAACCAGAAGGATCAACACATCAAGTTGGCTTTTCCTTTCTTCTCCCATTACCTGCTGCAGCTTTTCCTCAAAACTGGTGGCTCTAATTTGATAAGGGAAAAAAATAATTCATTATTGACTTTCTGCTCAGATTTGCAGTAACACTCCAGTCCAGGTATGTCCACCACTTCTTCACATACAGAGTAGATGGACCCAGAAGAAGCAGAAACTAATTAAGTGAAAAAAGAGCTTCAGAAGAGTAACCAACTTCTCTTGGACAAAATAGGAAGGAGGTAGGGATGGGTATTTATCTGTTTCTGCATCAAACATCACACTTGTCAACCCATCTTCTACTTTTCTCTACTGTGTATGTTCCTAAAAGAGTCATCCAGCCAAGGTATCAACATTTAAGAGATGCATAATTTCTCTGCAATGAGCAGTTTCATTGGTAGCAATATTTAAATCTTCTCTTAGTGTCAGCTGGCATGATAATTGCAGTGCAGGTACAAATTATACAGCCAATGAGAGACCCTAAATATGGAAAATGGAAAATAACTGACAGTTCTGACAGACAAAAATAGAGAACTTCCACACAGGATATGATGAAGCTGCTGGAGATATTGATATAGCAGCACTTAAAATAATGACAGCAGTCTCAATAGGAAGCTTAAAAGTCTAATGAAATATGAGCACCAATCTCAAGATGTCCTGCTCTTGTTTAAATGCCCTATTTTGCAGCATCAGAATGACAGAATAAAAGGTTGAGCACAGCAAGTATATTACCCAGTAGTCCTACCAAGCTCCTTAACCACCAGGAGCAATCTCTCGATTTCCCACTTAAAAAGACAAAGTGATAAGCAACATTTAGGCCACTCGTCATTTCACCAAAAGACTGGAATTTATAAATATTTCTTGCCACCACCTAATTAGATTTTGTGCTCAAAAAGCTAGTTTCATCTATATCAGTATAGAAAGAACATTTTAGGAAAGCTTTGTTGCTGTGCATTTTCTCTTGGGCTGGGGAAGGAAAGAAACTTTATTTGTCACCATGTACTGATCTTACTGTTCCAAAAAATATTTTCAGGCGAGGACAGAGAGGTACCTGGGGAAACTTGGTGAAATGAGACAACTTTTCAATTCTTGTAGTGTTCTTCACTCACCAGTACAAGGAAAACAGTAATAAATACTCATCAAAGAATGCTCATCCATGTCCACATCAACAAATAAAAATAGCAGTTGCTTTTAACTACTACAGATCCCTGGATGACTCTTCAGTTTATTTACAATCTCTCATGACTGCACTTTCTTGTATGTCTTGCATCCCAAACTTCAAGTATGATATGAAAAAATAAAGACAAACACGTTCCTCTTGCTGGGTTGGGCTTAGTATCCCCCTCTTCACACCAAACCTCTCTAGCACTGCCAAGGAACTTTCAGAGCAAGGTGCTATTCAGCACAAGTGGAGGGTGCTGCACTTGCAGAAGGGTGGGAGCTCTCATGAATCACTGCTGGCAGCAAGCAGCAAAGAGACAAGACTTTACTGGGGAGTTTAAACAGCTGGGATTCAGATATATTGTCATAGGATACTGAGAGGCTCCCTGGCCACAGTTTCCTTGTAAAGAATACAACTGAAAGTAGTGTTTGTGTTTGCAGTTTTTTTCAAACACAGTAGTTCTACTACTTTCACAAAACAACTAAACGTTTTTTCTGGAGGCCAAAGATTAATCTTACTTCCAAGCTTTTCTTTGTATTTATTGTCTTTAGGAAAGTAAAGCAAATGGCCATAAAGAGCACTTACTCAATTCACTGCTTCAGCCAGCAGCCCTTGGTCAATCTGAGTAAAGTCTTAACTAAGTTAACTGCAAAATCTTGGATCAGGGACTTATACACCTGCTCTTGTTCTTAAACACTGTGTTTAATTTGCAACTTTCCTGTAATCTTCAGAATTATCTTAATTTGCCTATTAGAAAGGTTAATGTTTAAAAACTAAAATAACTATTAAATTCAAAAATCCACCCAAAAAATCCTTCATCTTTCATTGGATAATAATTTCAACAAGTAATTAACCCTCCATAATGCCACCAGGTATTCCATAAGTCTTTTCTTGTAGTATTCAGCCTACACTCATCTTTCAGTCCTTTTGTGCTACTTAATGGTAATACAATCTGGAATTCCCCTCATCTAATTTTTTTTTTATACATATATCTTAACTTTGAAATTTAAGTATTATAAGAAAGAACTATTTAGTCTACTAATGCAAACACAGCCCTTTTCCTTTGAGAACTGCACCATTTGTACCTGTCTACCTTGCAGAAAACCTGAAGTATAAAGTTTGAGAAAACAGGTTTCCCAAGACCACAACATACCATTGGTTAAAAAAAAAAAATCATATAAATTCCTCTGAGTACACTAACAGCTGTGCCCACTTGCCAATGCATCTGAGGTTATACACAAAGAGAAACACAACCATGCTCTTTCACTTTACCACAACCTTAGAGTTTAGCTTTAAATGATTTCTGAGGAAAGGCTTCCTGCAGACTTTTCACTTAAGTAGTTGTAACTACAACTGCAAAACACTGTTGACTGGTGGACTCCAGAGACTTGTTCATTACCTGTCATTAAATGTTTTAAAGTTTGCATAATTGATCCAGCCAATAAGTCATCATTGATTTATAGGGGTCTGTGCTGAAGAGTTGCTCATTAAAAATTCATAACACTGGTATGTGTCTTTACAATCCATTAGCTGTTTACGTACCCACAGTCCTAAGATTGATTGACCTTGGACTGAGATTCTCATGGATTCTGCTTTTTTTTTCAGAAACCCCCTTTTTTTTTCCATAATTTTACACAAGTCCACAGTATAGAAAAGCAATACTTCAGTCTTCTCCCTTGACAGCTATACTTTGATTTTTTTCCTCCATCAAAACTGAAACTTTACTTGAAATAATGAATAAATAAAGCATACTCCATAAACAGCTTTCCACTATTATTTAAGCTTGCGAGCTGTGCTCTGTTAGTCTCCTTTCCCCACCATCAGATTCAAGTGTGTAAATGTTCTAAAAGGCTTTGAATGTTTTATGATGATTTCAGGGAATGATGGAGTAATAGCTGAAGAGCGAAGCTATTAGTTTTAATATTTATATTGAGTGCTCTGAAACATTAATGTGACAGGATGTAAGATCAGAGCAGCGGGACATATTTACTTCACAACCACTGCCACGTGGCAAAAATATTTATTTTCTGAAGCTCTGAGGCCAATTTTTATTTTTTTTTTTCAAAAAATATGAAGTTCAGATTATATTAGCTTTTCCTGAACTTCGTACTTATTTTTTAGGAACTAAAATATCGATTACTGATTTGGATATATCTTACTTCATTAGGTAGAACCCAAGCATAAAGATGTTGGTGTTGGCAGTGCACCTCGGTCTCTGTACAGAAGTTTTCTAAAGCTGACAGCAGCTTACAAATTCCTTTCTTCCTGTCTGCTGTGACTGCTTCCCATAGAGCACCTAAGAAAAAAGAAAAACAGTCATTTGTTAATAAAGAAATGGGATGGGCTCAAGAGGAGAATCATCGTTAAAAGGTTGTTTCATATTGTCTTCCAATATTTCATGCATGAAGTAAACCAATGCTGTAAATGTCCTAAGTCATTGTGCTTGGTTCTTCTGTTCAAACTAGCAAACATATTAAGGTAAGTGATCTTAATTACCAAGGGTCAAACAGTGCTCACCCCACTTGTGTGGTTCTCATGGTCTTCAGTGAACAAGTAAAGGAAGTAGGATGAGATCCCTAGGGAGAAATCTTCCTATCAGATTTGCAGAGTGGATCCGATATAAGTGGAACAAATGATGACTTATTGCTGCTACATTATGAAAATGTGATTTCTCCAGATGCTTCCGTGCTCTGTGTGAGGACTTAAAGGCTGAAAACACTGCCAGGAAGCAGCTCACAGACCTCCAGCAGGAAAAACACTTGGGTCTTCTGGGTACATTTCAGCCAGATGTAAGGAATGCTGTCTTGAGCTACATCAAGCAGCCTTACAGAAACAGCAGTGCTGGGCTTGCCCCTTAGTGAGGCATACCTGAAGGTATGAAGGGGATTGCCTGAAAAAGTGAGGTTATCAGTGCACTTTTACAGTGTTCATCAGAGTCCTCTTTATGCACCCTTCTAAACAGCCATGGTGCATGGGGGCCTTTCACATATGGGAGAGCTGGGGCTGAGGGCTGGGGGCAGAAACTCGTAGGAACACCCTATGGCAAAGCTGACTAGAATGGTCTGCCATGTGCTTTCCCAACCCTGCCTTTCCAGGAAGACAAAGGAAGCTCCACAAAGGTCTTAGTTATCTCTCACACATTTCATTAGCCTTAATAATTTCTGACTAAGTCCTTGGTGACCTCCTTTCCCAGCTACCTTCCAAACCATCACCACAACAGAAGCAGCCAACAGAAATGCTTATCGGAGCATTCTTCATTCAGTTCCAACAGGGCAGAATATTCAGCATTTTCTTCTGGTTGTGTATTTCACTGCCCTTCCTGTCTAATGATACATAAGTGTCAGTTTATCCTCCACCATTATTTTGAATATTCCACTAATTGCATCAATCCCTGTGTTTTACACATGTCTATAGCTGCAAGCTAGCATTGTCTTTCCCACATTTGCCTCTGTTCTTAACTTGCTTATGCTGTTTAGGAAGCATTTCTAAATACAATTCTTTTAACAATTAACTGAATCATACAGTGCACAAATTAGTAGATTAGAATTTTAAATACACTTAAGAGGAAAAACAAATATGCTATCTACACCTTTGTGCACAGCTACTTTACATTTTCTTGGCCCTCTCTGTATCCGTCGGAGAAAACAATTTACAAGTATCTGCTTCCACTTCTCTGCTCAGAAACAGTTTTACTTGAGTGTTAGGGAAGACTTCCTATAAGGAAAAATAAATAGAAGTGAGCATAGCAAGCATAGGGAGAATGATTTACATCACTGAATGTGTGGGAGTCACATTCTGACCCATGGCTGCTACAGCTGTTTAGAAAGGTGGGAGGAAAATTATGAAGTCAAAGTTTTTGCTGCCTGTCAGGACTTCCCCCTCTTGCAGAGCTCCATTAAAACATATTGCCTATCAAGTTAATTCTTCACCTTGTAACAGAGCAGATCTCACCCTGTACAAAAGGGTATAGAAAAGAGCAGGAGCTGCTATTTTAGCACTGAGATCAAAGCAGAAGGCAAGAGAAAGGAAGGCTGTGATGAAATCAGCACCCTGTCTTCTACTGGTGATGTCCTCAGGACCAGAGTTTGGCAGTGCACAGTCTGTAGCAGCAGCACCCACAGACTCAGTCCTCCCAAAACATGACATTTTCATCAGAAAAGGATGTGACAGTCTTGTTTAGTGAGGGGTTTCCACCCAAGTTCTGGAATTACAAATGATACTGTTTTCTCAGCAGGATGTTCACTGACAACTACTGACTCAAAAATGACATTTTTAATTTACAAACTTTACATTCAGCAACATTTCACACTTGGAACATGGTGAAAAGTGCTCATTGCCTTATGAAGTCTCTGCCTGGGTGTTGGGGGAAATGAGTGCAATTTTACCAAAAAAGGTCAAATTCATCTGTTATTACTCCACTGGTATTGTCCAAGTTACATTGGTGATAAATTTTGCCCAGTTTGGCTAATAGGATCATTGTCAAAAATTCTGTTTGAAGAACTTGGTTACTTGCCATTTTTTAATACAGATGAGCATTACACAGCCCAAATCAGAAGTAATCCTTTGTTATTTACTACAAGCTGGATAGCAGTGATGTACATAACAGAGTACTGGGATATCCCTAATTATCAGGAATGTGACTTGGTATATAGTTTGCATGATATACAAATGGTTACAGGTTTGCTTTCAGAGTGTAAGCTTTTAAAAAACACCATAAAGACCCCATAAAAATATGACTTTGACTAGAAAAAGACGTAAGCTGCATAATGCCTACATGGGTATTTTTCCTTAGAGATCAGGAGAAATATGACAAGTATGACTGCTATTATAGTTATATAGCATATTCCATTTAGCAGTGATATAGCAGAATGTGAAAGCATATCCTAAGGTATTTTCACTTCATACATTTGACATTGATATTAGTTATTACATTTAAGATACATTGGGCTGTTTATTGCTGACTGTTTCCTCTCACTGAGAATGTTAACCACAGCAAAAGAATATTTGATGTTACAAATTATTTAGCTTGCTACTCTTCATTCTCCTTTTAGTATGCAATTATTTGTTTGGTTTCACTGAGCAAATGAAATTTCAAGGGCATTTCAAGGAAAATAAATAAAGTACAACCCAAAAGGGTTTTTTTTGTTTGTATTCAGGAAGAGCACTGAATCATGCATATGTATGAATCAACAAAATCAGGTTAGCTAAGAAATTGGAAATTGCACTCCACACTAGAGCATTTTTCTTGCTCTAGAGATCTTAGCTATGGATTTGAAAGACTAATAAAAAATCAGCAGCATGACTGGAACAGATGTTTTTTTATGGACTCTGCTTGTTAATAGTCTTTTTAGCTTCTCCTAAGGACTTAAAGCAAGTTCCTCCCTTGTCCTGAATATCTGATATGATGTTAACATTGTCCAAAATGCACACTAACAAGCAGTGGTGAAGAGCTAAGGTCTTACATCTGGTTAGGAATAAAAATTCAAAACATTTCTGTGAATTGGATGAAGCCCCAAAATGGGCAATGTTACAAAACGAAAAACCAAACTTATTGACCATATCAAACACACACAGTGTCATTCTCTTGAAAGGGAGATATGCTGGTAAAATACTTCAATACACTGAGCTACATGTATATCAGAAACAAGGATTGGTACAACTGAAGAAATTCCCTTTTATTCAAGCAGTGGTTCCCTTCTGCATACAATGAGAAGTGAAACAAAATGAGCCAGATCCTCAAGCAGTGTAAAGCGTCTGATTTTTATTGATACTGTGATACTGTGTCAATTTATATTTCCCATACAAGCTTTGCATTCTCATTGTAGTTAGTGATTGTCTGCAGGTAGAAAAAAGAAATGAGAATACTTGGGGAAAAATAGAAATCACAGTCTCTGTCACAGATTTTTCACTGACCAAGTAGTGTTTTGTTTACTCGTTGTTTTATTCACTCATATTTCTACAATTTCCTATGTTGCTCCACAGATTCATATCTGCCAGATATTCTGATTTTTTTCATTATGCCTGGCTCTGATAAGGCAGGAATCCTCTTATAACTTGCCATTTTACCTAAGACTCCAGGACAATGGCACTAAACAGTCACATCCACCCATGGGATTGGTCCCTCCAAAACCCAATCACTGGATTAGGAAACTGCAGTGGTATAATTTAATTTACTTTTGCAGCTTATGGCTTTTTTTTTTCTTTTCCTTTTTTTTTTTTTTTTTTTTTAATAAAAAAAGAAGAACCAAACCATTACTGGCATTAAGCATTGAGTATTATAATGTCTTTACTCTGTCAGGTGAAAAAATACACCTTCATTCACTTCAGCCAACCACTGCTTCAGCTCAAATATATGGGGTTTCTTTCAGTAAGGAAGGACTGCTTTTCCTCTACATGTAAAGCACTCTTTGAGAAATCTAAGGGACAGAGAAAAATAGCTTTTCCCTGAACAAGTGATACACAAGTGGTACAAAAAAGGACAACTGTGTCCACTCTATTTTATTGTGAATGCTGTTCATACTCTTCTCTTGGAAGACTTTTTGACACTCCTGGGACTATTCCCACAGGAATGATTGGGGATTGACCTTGATCCTTTCTCACTGAATTATCCTGAAACTTGTGGTGGACAGGTGCTCTCAGTGGGCTCTACTGAGGCAAGTCTTTTAGCCCACTTATAGGAGTAGCTGAGGTGAAACTCAAATGTGGAAAACTTGTTATTATGCATACATATTGTATGTTGTTACTTGTTGCCTCTGTCATCTTTATATTTAGAACATCTGGCTTTGGTATGTGAGAGCTTTGATTTATAAATAGCTTGAATTTGGAATATTTGATGAAAGACTTCCCACAAATGGCTGCATAAAGATCTAAAAAAAAATACCAATTTACTGCCAAAAAGTTCAAATCTGATTCAGTAAACCCGAAGTAACCTCCTGGACTATAATGACATTCTTCCAGATGTATGCAACCTGACACAAGAATTTGAGCTCACTCATTCCAGGCTATGGACTCTTTCAATACAAAAAGCAATGAAAAAAGGAGAAAATGCACTCATCCAAATTCTAAACAATAATTGTCTCCTTGCAGGCTCTTTGATACATAATAACCTGTTACTCCTACTATCTCGTGACTTAGAACTGCCTTAAGTCAGCAGGCTTAATGCTCTAGCTTATAACTCATTTTGAAAAAATCAATCCAGACAAAACAAAAAGCAATGAAGAAACAGGTATGACAAATAAACATAGAATTCCTGAGTCCTTCCACAATTTCAGATTCCTCAGGCCAGTGAAAGCATTTACAAGAAAGAGTGGGAGCTGAATTTTTCGCTAGTGACACACACAGAGACTCACTGAAGGGAATCAAAATGCAGAAGGTTTTAGGGAAGCTGTTCTGTAACTTATCCTGCAACATAACATCCATGATGCCTTTGGACTCACAACTCTTGGGTTTTGGAAAGAAGTAAGCATCATTAGTTCTGATTATTTAATGAAAAGGAAACTATCCTACCTAACAGAATCCCTCTAACTTAACTGAATGAAAATGTAAAATATTTTCTAACTAGTGGGTCAAAATATTATTTTCTTGGTAGCATCTTCTGTACCTCATCACTAGCCTTATGGTGCCTCACTTTTCTCAGATTGCTGTTGGAACCAACAATCTTTGGCTTATTTCTGCTCTACCCTGGTTTTCTTCCTGATACTATAGGAAATCTCAACACCCGCAACGTTGTGAATGTGGTACTTGGAAAAACAACCTTGACCATTCCAGAATAACTTGCTAAGATTTTATACCAGACAAAAAGGATATTTTGTTTTATTTAAATAACGATAAAATACTGTTTCCTTACAGCTGACCACAAGAGACTCAAGCACATATTCTTCCTTAATAACATTGAAAGCAAGTGTTAGCAAGACCTGCTGATTATCTGGTAAAAACACAATTAATTTGTGCCCAGACTCATTAATCTTTCTTAATACATGTCAGCCCATTACATTTGATCCATGACCTCTGTCCCCAGACTTGCATAAAAATATCTCAGGATCAGAGCTACATCATGATTTGGCATGGAGCCACCAGCTCTGGCAGTTGCCTGCAAAATGCTTCAAAGCCATCAGCAATGGCAGCTGCTGCATTTATGTGCACATGCCCCAGTGATAAGTTCACAGCTCCTCTAAGGCAGGCTGAAGGAAGCTGGCTGCTCCAAAGCCTGGACTGTGTTAGAAATACAGCTGTGGCCCTATTTAGATCAAATGATTACTCATCTTTGCCCTCGCTTCTGTTCCCACAGACACAAGTGTTGTGTGGGGTGCTGGCATAGTCCATGCAAATTCTTTCCCCACAGCTCTTGCAAATAACACTTAACAGCAAAAAATGTGCAGCACTATTTGAAACCAATTGCCCTTTCACATATGGACATTCAGGGGAGGAGGATTTAGTAAAAATCCCTTGTCACAGCCATACCTGTGTCCTTTCTGCTTGAACAATTACCTCAAGACAGAGAGGTGCAAATTTTTGTAAAAACGCAGGCATTTAGATTAATGAAATCACCTGTCTTGCTACTGGACATGAACACAGGCCTGCTTTTTGGCAGCCATCAAGTTACTTCTCCATCCATAATACACAGGGTAAGTCCAAAGGCTCATATTATAATTGCTCCTAGAAAATAATATGTGCCTAAGAACAACCACCAAGTCTGTGATGGCACATCCACAACCTCTTACTCCTCACCTATGCAATATTTTTTAATTGAAGTAAGCATTTCTAAGCAGAATTCCTTATTAATTTACAGCCTAGACCCTTTCTTGTCATCAGCCAATGTTCACTGGTAGGAGAGAAGTGACAAACTGGAAAATTACAGAAGTTGAATGATGGCAGAAACAATGCTAAGCTATATTTGAAATGCCTTTTTTTAAGCCAAAAGGCAAAGCTTTAATGTGAATTTAATTAAAGTGTTCTTTCCCAGCTACATTTAGCTCATTTTTGTCACCAATATATTCTGTGAAAAATATGTAATCATTCCTTATATGACAGTGACCTAAATTGCATCACTCAAAAGAAATTGTATTCTTTTTCCTGGTTAGCTGTGGATGTTAGGTTTGGTGCTTATCATGTGAAAGGCACAATGCTGCCACAGCAATAACATAGGCAGCCCATGGCTTCAGTGGGGGTTCTTTTCAGGGGTTTTCTGTGACTCTCATCTCTATGCATGGCTTTTACCTTCTCATATCTTCCTTTCAGATCATATCTCATATCCTTTAACCCAAGAAAGCAGATAGAAAACCTGGCAATGCAACTGCCAGAGACAGTTCACAGACAAAGTGTGCAGTGCTTCAATTACAAGTAACATCTTCTAAGGTTTCTAAAGAGCAACTTAAACAATGCCTTGTTTTATCTGCAACCACACCATTTGCTGATCATATTCTAGCAAGAAAATGCTTATTTTATTCTTATTAAAATGTCAAACAGGATCTTAATCTTATCAAAGTGATTATACTGCAGCTTTGAATAACCCTGCAAAAGAAAAAAAAAACAACAAACCCAAACAAACCAACCATTCATTCATTAATTGCTCACTCATGCAAGGCATAAGAAGGTGAGATTGTCAGGAACTTACCATGCCTGATGGGCCAATTGTGAAGGGACACAGCTCAGCTACTTGCCAGCTGCCCAGAATGGCAACTCTCAAGGGGAAGAAGGGGAAGAAAAGTTCTCATCTCTGCTCTCCCCCAAGAGTGGCCTTTTCTCATCTTCCAAAGCCATGTATCTGTGGAGATGCAGGCTGAGCTGGTACTTCCCACCTTCCTCCCTGGCACGAGGATGATCAGAGCTCTCCCTTCCCTTTCTGTCTACAGACATCAGGTTGTGGTCCATCATCTTTAGATGCTTCTTTCTAGGGAAAAAAATAAAGCTTGAGGAAATACATGTGGTTATCTTTCCAAGCTTCACTGCAGGCACTGCAGAAAAATTACCCACTCCTCTCTTGGGAGCTTTCTCCAGCTTTAAACAGATTCCTACCATACACACTGCCAGGCTAAGATCATGAGGAAATCTGGTTTTTAAAAGAGCAGAACTGATGCAATAATTGTCACAAATGCCACAGAATAAGCAAATTTGGTCTCAACTGTCAGCTTTATTGCCAGACTGTCAGAAGATCTGAATCCAGAGAATAATTTAAATGTCAAATCAAGACACTGCAAGCACAAATTTCTGTGATTTGCTGTGCTGCTGAGAGATAACATGACCTGAGGGTAAGAGAAGAGCTGGCTGAAAAAAAAAATCTGTTTTTCAGGGGGTTAGGGAAATTTTTATTGTAAATTCACCAAAGAAATTGGAACATGTAGGTTTTTTCAGGCAAAACCACAATGGTACCATGACAGAGAGTTCTCCAAAGGGGCTTTGCATCTTGTCCAGATATATTTGCCTTGACAGATGTTGCTACTGCAGAAATTAATAAACTAACTTTTGGTAAGTGCTCTGAAATCCTTGGAAGAAGAAGGTCGAAATGCCAATTATTGCTATTTTTAAATTAAACGTTTTATGTGGAACTACAGACTTCATAATGCTGCTGGTTTTAGTGTGGACTATTGCAGTATTTTTGATGAAACTTGCACTGGAAATGTGGAAACCAGAAAACAAATGCATATTTAAAATGATAAGCCTTTCTCAATGGCTATCGTTGGGTTGTTATTCACAGCTTTAGGGAGGATTGTGCCTGAATAAGGATTGCAGAATACTGCCCATCTTGAGAAAACCACATGAATTGAACTGGAAAGAAGAAAAGAAAAAAACAGGTTACAAGCTGTCATTCTGAAACTCATTTTCCCCACCATGAAGATGAACTCTTATTACCTGTGAATATGGAATTCAAATACTATTTTCAAGTTTTAAATATAGGTAACACTTTACATTATGTGTCATTCTGGTACCAATTACAGCATAACTCTAATATTATAAATCTATTGTGAGAGGGCTGAGCCAAGAAGTTTCATAGTAGTCCAAAATTCAAGCAAAGTTCAAAAATGTTTCAATTTTCTCTTCTTATACAAGCCCATATTCAGTATCCTGGGACACAAAATGCCTTGGAAACAAGTGCATTATGTTCTTAATGCAACAAACTGAAACATCTTGCAGTTCTTTTATCTTT
Organism: Peucedramus taeniatus; assembly: GCA_013400575.1. Classification (NCBI taxonomy): domain Eukaryota; kingdom Metazoa; phylum Chordata; class Aves; order Passeriformes; family Fringillidae; genus Peucedramus; species Peucedramus taeniatus. The sequence continues at coordinate 173,726 of WBNO01010547.1, forward strand.
CTCATCTATTTTATTGGGTGAAAATGAGATCATCATCTACCCACTTTCCCACCTTAGTAGCTACTGCAAAGTTTTTTTTGCCCCTAATTAGGAAAGCCTGCATCCCCTGTTATTGTGTTTGTAGTCTGGAAAAAGGGAAGTTGAATGCTGCCCTGGATCTACATCTGAACTGTCTTCTGTTGCTGTGTTTGAAGCCAGCTCTTTCCCTGGCTGACCTGCAGAGCTGCAGTTACAGTGACAGCTCTTCAGCTAGCCCCCTCTTGACTAGGATATTGTCTAGCCCTCAAAAAGAGGAAAACATAAATATGATGGTTTCAGGGAAGCTGCTTTTAAGAAAAAATGCAAGGCTGTGTCTTAATCTCTGAGAGAAAATCTTCAAGGATTTAATACAGAAGTACAGCATTGCTGTAGGTATCTAACTGGTGTTTAGTAGTAATTTAGAAGCTGATGGAAACAAGAGGAGTTTCCATGGAAAAAAGCAGATTTTTATAGCCTTCAGAGTACTGACCAGAACATAAAACCATCTCTAATGCTCAGTGAGGGCAATGGAGAAATTCCAACCCTGGACCATCACTCCTTCCCAATTACTTAAAGCCCAGACATGGACCCTGGACCTTCTCTGAAGAGCAACAGGGCACCATGTCTGAGCTACTGCTTTGCTGTGAAAATTTAACAAATAGCTCTAAGCTACTGAACCATACAAGCCATACTGTATTCAAAGGAAGGAAACAAACAATCTATATTTAAACAATAAAATAAAGCTCATTTCCACATGTAATTTTTAGTTAGATGTGCAATCTTGGAGTCTTTGCTGGCCTGTGCTTTTAACCAGAATGTACTGAATCCCAGTGTACAGGAAACACCATCTATGCAAGTGATTCACTATTAGTTAATTAGGTGTGCCAGACTTTTCCTCTCCCAGTGAATGGAGCTTGTACACTGGTATCTGCCATCAACACTAAATGGGGCTTACACATGCAAAGTCCCTCTGGCATCGAGAGGGGAAAAAATCCTTTCACTTCCATAAATAATGGATCTGTAGCAAAATTAGCATTTTGTGATAAAATTTAAAAACTAGAATGAAAATATAATATCATTTCTATTTGATGTGTCTGAATTTGCCAGTGCATTGTGTCCACACACAGGTCATCTCCTGTACATCCACTACATAACCACATGAAAAATTCTCTGTTATCTGCAGACTCAGCTACTCACCTATGACCAATGTCCTCTATGGTATTATGAAAGTAAAAGTGCCCTTTTTCTACCAGAGCACTGTGGCACTGGGTTAAGTTTCTGGTGTATGAATATTGTTGTGATTTTTAAAAACTGAATTGTGATAAACACCATTACTTTTCTACTATGAAGTGTTTGTTTTTCTGTATCTTTTATGTGACATGCCTACACACAAACAAACACTGATTTGTCTGCAAATATAAGAAACTCTTGTCTATTGTGTTCCAATAAACATTGATGTGGAAAAAGCTCTATGCCCAGATTATTGGGCATGCACACTCTGCACAGCATACTGGGTAAATGTCCACCTATTCATTACATCAAACATTTCTACTCCTAGTCAGCTCACCTCATTCCAAAGCTTTCCAGGGTGACCAAGATATGCAGCAACCACCACCCATTTCAGCTGTACTCTACCCTAAACATGGCTTCATTTGAACCACCCAGAGTTCTGCCACAAACCTTGGTGGAGCACAGATTGCAGCCTGTTTCTTTTAGAAGATGCTGAAGATCTCACCTAAGCCAAAACCTCTCTGTGAATTTGCCCATTGGAATTAGGAATAGAGAGGAAAGAGCCCTGCAAACTCTCCTGAAAATCTCCAGACATGGCCCATGCATGGTGGTGTGATATAAAAGGGCAAGAAATCATTCACATGTGAAGACAAGTGGGAAATTATTTTAGCAAGCCCACACACCAAGACCCTGCCTTTCCCTTCTTTTCAGGATTCAGTCTCAATCCCATGGCTTTAAAATCTTAAAGCAAAACCTGCTAGTGTGAGTTTTGTGTTTCCAGTGGAATAGAAATTGCAATACCAGTGGGAAAATAAATTTTGAGAGTCATGCTTTGGGGTTGTTCAATATTCTGAGCCCAAAATTTTCAATTGAGCTTTTTTTATTTCCTCTGTGTGTAAATACACATTTAGAGCAGCTAGATGCAAATTCTGCAGCCAGGCATACAGAGTTACAAAACACTATTTTTGATCAAAAGGAAAACAAGTGACTTATTAATTTATAAGCATAAACTTATTAAACACACAGAGAAAGATGGAAAAAGTTACAAATACATTAACCCATGCTCTTATTCCATAACTCCTACCATTAGAAATTCTGCTCAACTGTTCTTTTGGAGGCCACATTTAAAGATTTTTTTTTAATTCTACCTTTTAAATTGTACTTTATTCTATGTTTTTGGTGTTTGTAAGCTACAAACTTTGATATCAAACAGGGGTCATGATTATATTTTTTTATTCTTGATGTAATTGTTTGGCACATATTTAAAATGAAAAAATGATTACTATTTTCCCAATGGATCAAACAAACATGTTGAAGTCAAAGGAGAAAAATAACATCCTTTCTGTGGTTGAGCAATGTGATTCCTGTTTCCTCCTTCCAGCTTTCTGCCTGTGGGAGCATCTGTCAAGGCTGAATCAGCACCTTCCCAGGAAAACCTCATAAACATGTTAGAAGACATTTCATTTTGTCATCTACCTAGGCACATTGGACTAGTATGCAAATAAGACAGCACAAGAACAGGACCACAGCAGCAGTGCTAATGCTCTAAGTGATCTTTCAGTGTAATTAGAATTTGTTTCATCACACTAATTTGACATGGCAAATTAGTGAAGCTAAGATAAGGGGGTTTAGTAGAGCCAGGGCGCTGGTATGTACACAGAAACTTGTCACTAAGTCCATTTGCACATGGGAGTTGTGTAACATTGCAGAGAAGTGACAATTATTAAAAGCTCTGGAAAATATCAGTTTGTTTTATTTTTAATCTGGGAACTTGATGGGTTATATTTTCTTCAGCTGCTCTCTTGCAATAGTGGTTAAGGGATCTTAGCCTCTTTGCTGTTGAAAAATCAAGACTTAGGAAAAGCTAACATGGTACTACAATTATACAAGTTTAGTCAAGTCTGGCCCAGTGGTACACAGCAACATGCTGGGCTAACACATAGGAATTCAAGGGGCAACTCTGTGATTTCTGTTTCACAGAATGAGCTAGATGTAAGCCATGCCATGGTGACAGCAAAACTGAGGAGAGTTTTGGAGGGTTTCTTTTCTGCACCCTCCTGCCCCAAATCATGCAAGCTCAAGAGGGACCATGAACATGAAATGAAAACTGCTCCCGACTGCTGCAAAGTAGTCCTGAAACTTCAAAGATTTTAAGAATAGGTGGAACAGGCAGAAGTCTGGCAGAGGTCTGACAAAAGGCTTAGTTAAGGAAGAGGACTTGTCCAGTTTACAGCATTAATTAACCTTTAACTTGCTAATTTAATGAAATTTAATTCCTAATTTAAATGAAGACTTGGAATTGTTCTTAGTTTCCTAAATAATTTATCCCTAATATTAGTGTAATTAGGATACCTGACCTTTGATGCCAGACACTGTCCTTTGGACCTGCTGAGATCATGAGCCAGCTGTGACTGGATGGCTGGAGATGTGATGGCACACTCAGCTGAATCACAAACCCACACACCATCCCCAAAAAATGCAGCTTCCTTTTGCATCTCACACTCCTGGAGGAAATAGGGCCAAAGGGGGTCTGCCCTGAAAAGCAGTCTAGAAATCTCAGACAAAATTCATATTCTGTGCCTCATTGTGTTTTAACTGATTCAGAATAATGTCTCTGGATATAATAATACCAGTTGCATATAAAATTTGCATCATATTATGAGATGCTAAGACAGGGCTTATTACTTGGAAATTCTACAAATAATGTAGTAGGGAAAGATGTATCTAGATAGGCATATTTAATCTGATTATACTTTCACTGATAGAATGGTGACCTATCCTTTCGATTACATACCTTGGATTGCTTCTATAATTTGACACAGTTCTGAGGATAATTTAAGTTACCTTTAGGAAATGCTGAAGAAGCCAGTCTCTTCCACAGTTAAAAGGAAAAGAAAATGGTACTGGAAACCAAAGCAGGTATAGAGCCAGTGTGGAAAACCTCACCATGGAGCCCAAAGAGAATTAAGAAGGGGAGAAGCAGAATAGCCAAGAATGTAAGTTGCCCTTCAAATGAGGAGTCATGTATTGTTATCTACCAGTTGGTCACATCTCCAAGTGGTAACATCCAAAGCACTGAAACAGAATAGGCATCAGGCAAAGTCAACCAAGGCAACCCCAGAGACTCTGGATATCAACTTTCTCTTTGGATGATAAGAGCACCAAATTTTTACAAACCCTGGGGTTTTTTGGGTACAGTTGAGAGGTTACCTGTAAGTACACTCCAGGAAGAAGGCAAAGGAATTTCCTTACAGAGAAAACCTATTTATCTCCTTGGAATCACCTTTTGAACCTTTTTTTGGCAAAGAAATGGGTGTCATGCTCTATAAATCTGAAAACTGTAGGATGAGGAATCTCCGAAAACCTGTACAGTAGAATTGCAGTTCTGAGGTACAGACACATGGAATGGCATTGTGAAAGAAAGCTGCTTTTCTGTTCACTCAGAATCCAAGAAGCTTTCTTGGACTAGCTATTATTTTATGAGGATTTTCAAGAGCTTTTTTTTTGTTGTTGTTCTTTTTTTCGGTGTGTGTTTTGGTTTTTTTGGGGTTTTTTTTTTCTTGTTTCTTCTTGCTATAGGAATCACTTGGTAAGGATGCAAAATAGCATTTTGATTCTTCATTCCCAGAGAAGCTTGGCCAAAGAGACACACAGAGGCAGAGAGAATCTCTGTTTTTTATGATAAAAATGAGCTAACATCACCTGCTTCTGAAGGTAATCAGATATTGCTCATATTTCAAAGCTCAAACAGTTAATACTGTTTCAGAGATTTTTAAAAGAAATGCAATTACAATTAGAAGTTGAGATTATGGCATAAAATATTCATCACAATACAAGCCATAAAAATGCCTTTTTTAAAGACAGAGGAAAGGCCATTCTGTAGGGAATATTTCATGGCTAGTGGGAGGGTTAAATAAACAAATGATAATAACACCAATCAGACCTCTTTGCTTAAAGCCTGCAGAGTCAATCTGCTTCTGACTGTGGAGATACCAACCAGCAAAGGCAAACTAATTAGACACAGTCAAACACTTAGGCAATCACACCTTGTGAATGTAAGCGTCTTCCTGTCATTTGGCAAGTCTCTCAGCTGCCTCTGAGCGTGAGACAACAAATCCCCTGCAAACAAGTTCTGCACTCTCCCTGTTAGTGAGATCTAACAGAGCACAATGGCTGGAGGTGAAAGGTGGCAGTCTAGTCAGGTAATGACATCGTCTTGAACAGCCCACATTAAAATAGTGGCACTTGTTTAGACTAGCCTATTTGCACCTACCTGCAGAGGGCCTTTTTAACATAATTATTAGCCTCTGCAGCCCTGCTTAGGATTTGAAAATACCATTCATTTTCATCTTGCTTCAGCTACCGTCGCTATCTCCTGTTCAATCTCAGTCACCTCATTTCCTCACAAGTAAGTGCAGAAACAGAAGCAGATGAGAAGAGTTGAATTAACAAGAAACAAGTTGGCAGGTGAGCTGTGTGACACAACAGTAAAAAAAAAGTTAAAACATTTGACAATATATTCTAATCACTACCTGACTGTAGCAGAGCTGCAGGCATTGAAACAGCTTCCTGGGAAAAACAGAAAAGACAGCAGGAGAGTGGTCTAAAACCCAAGGGCAGGAACCAATCCTTATGAGCATTAGAACAAATATGTAATTACTGTCTCTCAAAGTAGTTTATTTTCTCAGGAGTTAACTATTCAATATTGACAAAAGATGACAAGACATAGAGCCTAAGGAGTGCAGTAACCACCACCCAGCTCTAGCCTGAGATACCCACACACAGCTGACTGCAGGAGCCCATAGGAAGGAATGCTGTAGCCATAGGCCAAAACTTTTATCCAGTTTTCCAATGAGAATCCATGTTGCAATGGAGAGGTGAAATGAGTTACCTCACTTTCCTGTGTCTTCATTCACAAAAGGTCCAGCACAAGATTTCTCAGGGTACCTCGGAGTGTAAACTTAGCACCTGCCAGATGAGGCAAGGATGCATTTGGAAAGTTCTTCAGCAGCAGCAGCCAGTGGCAAAAAGCTGGGGAAAAGAGGGACTGGTCCAAGAAGGGAAGCTGTAATATCTATTTCCTCTTGCCAGGGAAGCACAGACCTGTCAAGCAGGGGATCATTGCTTAGAAGTTCTACAAAAAGAAAAACTGGCTGAAAGACACATGGAGGAGGAAAAAGAAAAATTTCTGCTTTAATTGGAAAGAGAAATTTCAACCTATTTTAAGGTGACATCAACAAGGAATAAATTATTTAGTTCTTGCCTTGTGTAGCAACAGTCCCCTCACAGAAAGGACATCTTGTTTACAAGATCAGGGCTAATTTCTGATAAAGAGAAGGCTCTCAAACAGCCTGTGTGGAAGGTTTGCTCAGTATGATACTTTGCTTTTTGCCACAAGTACTTTGGGTTCTATTCTTTACCTTGCAAATATATCCCAACTTGTACCAGAGAAGAAAATTTTGTGCTGTCAAGGTATTCAGGTTAATTTCTCCAGCACACAGTGGTTTCAGAGAAGACTGTTGCAGTGTAGGTTACCATCTTAATTGGTGCCACTGCCCAGGTTCCTGTGCTGAAGGACTGCCAGGGAGCCACAGCATGTCCCAAGCATTCCTGATACCTACTTTGTTTGTTTGTTTGTAGCTTTTTCCTCCATCTGGCTATGACGGATGAGGGTCCTTTAGCTACACTTGTTCTGTAAACTGATATTATGCATCTGACCTAAAATGACAGCTGGAATCAGGGCCACACTTAGAGATAATCATGCCCAACACAAAAATATAAGCGAGTTCTGGAGGGTGCCAGCCCTGGGTCAGTCTCAGCTTATTTGTCAATCTGCCAGTTCACTGCTCCTCAGTGCTGTCTCCCCCGAGTAGCAGAAGGCACTGCTTTCAGGGGCAGTAAACACTGAATGCTGAGAGACAAGCAGTTGGCAGCAGTCCTTATGACAGGGGTGGGAAAAGCAAGACAGGTAGCCAGATGGATCTGGTGCGGCCCAAGGCAAGCACTGAAGCAAAGGGGTGAATCAGAATCAAAAGGGTACCACACCATGATGGGAAGCTCTGATTATAGTGACACTGCATAGGCAAACTCTGCGTTCTGCAAGCTCTTAGCAGTGCTCTGGTCCTACTGCAGTATCATGGGCAAACCTTGTTCTGCAGTGACATTCTAAGGCATTTCACATTGCTGCTTACATCAGTTTGTCTCTGATCAGTCCATCCTCCCTTTTCCACTTGGTCTCACTTTGATACTTATGGGGGATTATTAGTTAGCATTCACTGATCCTCTGGGCTCTGTACTAATTATCTTTCAAACATTTATATCACTTGCATAAGAAACTAGGACTTACACAAACTAACTTTATTGATTAGTAAAGCAGCACATTTTGCAGACAGAAGTATAATCTCTCATCAGAATATCTGATAGAAGGTGGGGAAAATGGAGAAGCTGTCCAGCCATCATATCCTTAAGCTGGTTATGATACCCTGCCACATCACAGCTACTGTCACCACAACATGCCTATTGAGAAAAAGAAAGTTTTAAATGAACTTAAGGAATTCAGTTTGAAATTTTCAAGACTAAGAGGCTGAAAATAATTCATTTGGTCTGGATAAATTATTCAGTGTTATTGCACCACTAATACTTGTTTATTTATACTTATTTATACCACATATACACAAACACACCCACCTCAACACACTTACTTAGCTTAATATTTTAATTGTATAAAATATTAAATGATGAATACAGTATGATTTTGAATATAATATGACCTTATTTTTCAAGCAAAGGTGACAGGGTATTGAAGCATCAGTCTGTGTGTGAATCTCTGTAATGACACACCACATCATGAGAAGCAGCTGCCTCACAGTATTGAAACAGCCTTTGCTCACACAAGCCTGTCAAAATTAGGATGTGAGTGATCCCTGCACCTGTAACTATATTCCTCATGATACTGCATCTCATTTTTCAGCCAATTTCATACTGCACCTCGAGGGTCCTCACTTGCAGGTTCAGGATCTAGAGGACAGGCTAAGGGACAACTGTGCTTTTGGGAGGCCAGGGACAAAAGCATTAAAACCACTGTTATCTGCAAAATGGAAGAGACACTGGTTTTATCCCTTTGGCCACAGGACTGAAGCAGGGGTACTGAAGAAAATCAAGGAACCAGGATTTTGTCACAGCTGTTCATCCATACTCTTCCCACATTTCCCTTCAGCTTCAGACCTGAATAAAGGCAGAAGAGATGTTCATGGAGCAACTTCTCAGACAACACACATCTCCTGGACCTGGCATCAGCTGTAGGAATGCCCAAGCAACTTTTTTTTTTTCTTTCCTTTTCTTTCAAATAGTATTTTAAAGAAAACCACGTTCAAAGAAGGAAACATTTCCACAAAAAGGAGCCAGCGAGGAGATGGCTCAAAAGAGACCTGAGGCAAATTAAAGCCCAATTTAACTTTTGCTCAATAACTTCACTTTATTTGGATGAATCATTTATGTGGTGAAAAACTTCAGCTTACTACACTAGAAAACTCAATTAATTGCCAAAGTGCTGAGAGAATAGGGAAGGGGAAGCATGGAGGCAGAACTCCAGCTACCAAGTCAAGAAGCAGAAGTAAAAGCCTTTTGACACAGAGCATTAGAAACGTTGAAGAGGAAATGGGAAGAGTTGCTACACCCCTGTCCACAGCAGGAAGAATGCTTGCATGGGGGAGGTGATGAAATATAAGAGAGAATAAATCCAGGTGCAGGACCCAGGAATGACTTGTACCACACTGTGCCATTGCAGGTGGGCCCCAAATGAGCAGCCAAAAGCCACAGGGGAAGCTTGAAGTGGAGCAGGGACAAGACTGTCAGTGCCTCAGCTGCCCCACTAGCACAGTCATCATCGTCACTGCCTCCACTGATAGGGCAAAAAGAGGCTTTCCCTGACTGTTCCTTGGATTATGGAAAGGGTATTTTATCTTGGCTTGGAGACACATTTTCCCAGCTGCTCAGTGCCATTTAACATAAGGACTGGATGTTTCTTAGGGGCTGCTCTGTCTCTGCTCTCTAGGCACAAGGTACCAAGAGTATTCAGAACAAAGGGAAATCACACCCTTGCCTTTACTACCAAGAAATGAGAAGACAGAAACAATCTCCAGCCTTTTTCACATTACTGCTTTTCTTTCAGATCTGTAACTACACAAATTCCTCCTAAACACACAGGAAAGTAAGTCCCACTTAGCAAAATATCAGTCAGCTTCTGAGTCATGAAGAATCCATCCCATGAAAGTGTGAGAAGCCAGTTGTGGGGCAGGAACTGATTGTGAATTACAGCTTTTTTTTTCAAAAGGAACAGACATAATGAGCACTTTTGTTGTCCAGAAAACTTAAACTTAGCATCAGACCACATTTTTACCTAAATTTTTCTGCTGCCTCCCTTGTTTGCTTATTAAATGTAGAGGAAGGAATATTAGGTTCAAGTGGTAGCAACAGAAAAAGGGAAATTGAATGATAGCTTGATTCCTGTTGTCTCTCAGGTTTTATCACACTGGAGCACGTTTAACCCTTCAAAACCTGGTCACTTCTCAGCTGTGGTAGGAAAACTGCTTTGTTAGAAAGAGAAAAATGCACTGGTGCATATGGTATGCCATTAGTAAGTCTCACACCCCATAATAGGAACATTTGTACACAAATGTGGTTTTTGGGATCTAGCCAAGAGCAGAGCACCCTGTGAATCCTAATGCACAGCTAATGAGTTATTTTTGGTAAATTTGGCACTCAGAGTTAATAGAACCAATTTGTCCCCAAAAAGCTAAATCACTTATCGCTTCTTCGGAGGTGCTAAGTGGATCTAGAACTTCAGGATGCTGTCAATAAAAATGAAAGAAGCACAAAGCTGCCTGTTAATTTGTGCTCCTCTACTTCTGTTTAGAACAAAGGTAAGATGCTCTGACAGGCCAGGAAATTCATTACAGGAAGCAACAATGCAATTTAACTGTGCTCCAGGGCTGATGTTGGTTGCCTGAGGTGGGTGACCACAAAGAACATAGACTATTATTTCTGGGAAACATCTGAATAAACAGCGAGACCCAGAGTCCAAAGCCCTGAAGAGATGGTGAACTGCCCATATTGTAGGCATGGGAGATGTGGAGCTTTGGTTCAACCTGCTTCAGACTGCTTATAAATTCAGATCTGAAGTAATATTTCACATCCTTATGAAACAGAAAGGTATTCAATTCAAATTGAAATTGAAGGGAAGGCTGGGAGGTTAATATGAGGTTTTGGTTTGGGAATGTCTCTGGTGGCAGAAAAAAAGTCTAATTATTTTCCATTTAGAGAGTGTGTCTCCAGCCCAGAAAGTCATTGCTACAGCTGTATTTCCTATGGGAAATTCCCCTTAACTCCTCCCTTTCAGGTGTAAGTTGTCATTAATGCCCTTGCTATGTTGAGCAAAGGAGCTGCATATGGATGTGCAAAAGATATCCACTGAAGTTTCCACTTTAATATCCAATGAAAAATGTATTTGGGTAGGGAACTCTAGTTTTGAGTGTATAGCAATTGTCTGCATTAACCAACCAGCCTAAGTGGAGTGCACTGAATAGGAAATGAGAGTAAAGCAAAAGTTAGAGCTCTGCCAAACTACCTGAGTGTAATGTGGATAGCAGTGAACTGTGACTCATGTCATGTTGTGTTATGTAGCATCAAATCACTGCACAGTGTGACACAACGTAAGCAACATGAGTGGCGTGAATGTGACACAGCACAGCCTTTTTTCCTCTCTCCTTCTCTTTTCTTTTTTTTTTCTTTTTAAGAGCATTTTACTTTTAATCAGATAGCTGCTGTCAATTCAGATAACAGCTGCCTGACCCAAATTTTCAGCTGACTGAAGTGGACGAATACTGAAGTATGGACTTTCTATTACAGAAAGTTAACATTCCAGACTAGCCTGGCATCTCAAAATACTCCTGCCTCATTCTCTTCCCCCCATCTGCTTCTTCCTCTCCTTACACCAGTTATGTTTTCTTACTGATACCAAATCAATAATTCCATTTCTATATTACAAATCTTAAAACAATACTGGCAAAAAAGTATACTGGAATTTTACTTACTGATGTTTAATTATTAATGTAGGCTTCTTTAAACATATTTGGCTCTCTGAAACAGCTCTTTAGAGCTGTGTTCCATTTCTTATTGCTTACCTATTCTGTTTGTTCTCTGCCTCCCTGATCCTTTTCGATTTTCTGCAGGTTAGCAAGTGCTGTATTGTCTGCTTTTGAAATGTGTCTTTAGGCATGCTTTTGTTTGACAAGGAATGCCAAGGCTGAGCTGACAAAGTCTGTTTGAAAATCTTTTTCCAGGTATACAAGATCAGTAAGTCTGTTCAATGTATTCTGTGATTAGTATTTTTCTTCAGATATTTATATCAACATTTCAGGTTTAGTGAAAGATGTTTTCTGAGCATACCTGTCAGTGGGAAACCTACTAAAGGTAAGTAACACTATCATTTATATATTCAAATGTATAAATATATTTATGGTAAATAGTTGACATCTCTCTCCATATAACTTAAAAGAAAATATACCTTTAACAAGCACTCATCCACTGTTCTTTTCACAGGTTGAAACAAATATCAGGATACGAAAGCTGTCTTTTAGGTGTTTTGGCTCTAGCTCTTTACAACCAGGATCATTTTAAACATAATATTTAGATTTCTGCACCTTTTCCCCTGCAGGGGCCAGGGTACTGGGGATAATGTTTGTCCTATAAGGCAAACTTTCAGGTGAAAAAAGCATTTATATATTCAGAAACTACACACTCATGAATTCCAACTAGGATTTGTTGCTGATTGTTTTGGGTTTTTTTAAACTGAAGACACATGTTTTGCCTTTTACCTCCCCAGTTGCAACAGAGATCACATCCTTGACAAAACAATTTGGTGGAAGCTGTACCCAAAGCCTACCTAGAAGAGGCAAATTGAACAAAGGCAGCACAATTAAAATACGTAGATCCTTCTTTTAGCAACACATCTCCTATTTTGCCATGGAATACAATGGCCTCAAGAGGCAACATCCCATGCTAATGACTAGAGAATTTTGTGAATCCTTGGAAAAGAAGTACAACAGCCCCAAAATCTTACTTTTTATTCCTCTCCTCCATAGAGCTGCCATCACATAATTCTATTGTCACTCTGATCAAGGCTGGAGCCAGATACACACAGTCTTTTCATGAGGACATGGGAGCAAATGACTCCCATGTACCAGGCAGTGCTGGGATTTTCCAGGTGGTGCTAGGATTCCAGGCACTTCCCTCTGAGCTGGAAATGAAAGTCTGTGTAGAGGATTTGACACCACATGTCAGTGAGTATGCAAGAATACAAACTGAAGGCAGACCACAGACCTAGCTGAAGAACAGAAGTTTAAATGTAGAACTGAATTATCCTTCTGATCACCACAGCAAATGTTTGTTGGAAAGCAGAAGACAAATAAGGGATTTATTTATAACCTCTCTCCTATGGTGAGTTTAGCTCCTCTCTTATCCAAAAGGCTGAAGAAATTCTTCAACAAGAAAAAATACCAATTTTCTTGTGATTAAAACTCTAAGTGCTGGAAGGGTCAAACTCATAACTGTAAAATAAGCTACACTTTGTTTTATGGTTTGTTTGTTTGTATCTTCATTTTTCATAAAGGACTAAACCAAAGACCTAAACATGAAAATCAAAATGCAGACTCTAATTTTGTAACCTTAACCTAAAGTTGCTTTACTGCAATTGCATTTTAAGATCCTCTTCTCCATTAATAAAGTTCACATTTACACACCCTACATCTCCATCAGGCAATAAGCAAAGAGATTCCTACATCAACTGGGTGCGTTAAAATTCCACTGTCTTCTCTTTTTCCATATACCACTAAATTTTAAAACAACATCAAGATAATAATAGGCAGCCCAATCGTACCAAGGCATGACCTTGTCAAATCATGATCAAAAGAGATGAGCATGCATACTCCCTGTTTTTTTCCCAAAGGGCATGGTACAGAGCTGAGAAAGACCATCAGAGCCAAGATTGGAAGCTATAAAATATGTGTCCCTTTAAAAATGTATTTTACTTTCACTTAATTTCAACTATATTAGTGCTAATAGCAAGAAAAATCGATGGATCTAATAATCCATTGCACATTTCGTGCCCAAAAAAAGAAGTAATAGAAAATGTTTGGGTTTTATGTAAATAAAAACCATAAATATTCTAACAGTTTTCTGATACAGCAAAAGTACTAAGCTAGTGCATTTGAAACTAGAAAAGGAGAACAATTGATTTTAACTTTGAAACATGCAAAAGTATTTGCCTCATGATCTTTTGCCATTGAAAATAAAACTAGTCAATTCAAATGTAAGAAGTCGGTCTTGTTTAAAAGGTGCTTGGCTCTCTAATTACATGAGAAGTACCTTTCTTTAATAATTCATTAGAAATATGGGGGGGGAGGGGGGGGCAAGATAAAGTCTAAAAATACCCACCATGTAAACTACTGAACTGCTCTCTTAAAATTAAAAGCTGAAATTCTTTGACTGTCTCATTTTCTAGCAGAACACAAGAAAGGAATATTTTAGTTGGTTCTCACCCTCCAGGCAAAGTAGTATAAAACCTCTGGCCTGATTCCAACCCCATTATCAAAGGACCACTCACCTAATCTAAAAAAGCAGCTCTTCATCAATTTATCATTAACAAGAGCATTACAATATAATGTAGGAAAACGGCTTTTCACCAGGGATTCAGTTAATGGGAGTCTAGAGCCACATAACAAGCATGGCAGAAGATATTCCACAGTAGGTGAGGATAATATACATATATTCTACACAAAGAATATTGCAAATAGCTTCTAGGTTGCTGATGAACTCTCTCAAATACTTTTTTTTTTTTAATTTAATTTTTAAAGTTGAAGTCTTGTTGAATTCTACAGCAACATACATGAATGCAAAGTAATTAGCTGCTGACTCCCTATGAAAATATTTAATACAATATATTTGTTATTAGTTAAAGTGTGACTCTGGTAGGTTTTTGTGGAATTTCACTAGTGCTGATTCCTGTTCACTGTCTATCCCACCATCTCTAATCTCAGGAGTTCAAAAATCACAAGCCAAACATCCAAAATTCAGATTAGTTAAGATGTCACAAAAAAAAATAAACATGCAGGAGATCTTTGACTTTTTATTCTCCTTGTAAAGATTAGGAATTTTCTTCTCAATCTAAATCCATAGTCCATGGAGTGAATACACTATTTTACAATGTTTAAACACAAGTTGAATTTGGACATACTTCTATGAATTCTGTAGCTGAAACTTTCAGGCAAATGTTGGTACTGTCAGGCAAGCCAAAGTGCCACAACTGATGAGCCTCAGGCCAGTGGCCGGGCAGCTGCACCACCCCTGGTGTGGGTCATTAATGTCACATCACTGCTCTACTGCATCCCACAGGAGGAACAATTCAAACCAGACTAGGCCACGTAAATAACTTTTTTATGCAGCTCACCAAAGCCTCCAATACAGAGTCAGTGACATATTTTTGAGCTGAGATCAGCTTGGAGACAAAAGATGGCATCTGTTCCAGCCTAAAACCTGCCATGTAAAGTTAACCCAACAATGATGCTTGAAGGAAGAGGAGCAACAGAATGAGCTTATACCAGATCAGCATTTTTGCATCATGAGGCTGCAGGTTTTTGTGGACCTTTGGCAGGATCAGTGAGACTAACTATATCCTATGGCCTCAGTTGAACTCAAAACAATAAAGAATATGGAGAGAGCACACTGGCGTTTGACAGCAAAACCAGAGAAAAACTCTCACACTATCTGTATTTCTAAAATAACTTCATCTTAACAGAGACAGACATTGTTATACTCCTAATATGATGCTTCCTTAGCATACAGGTTTACTAAACTGTCATACTCTAAGATACTTAAAAATAGTATTTTCGATTTACTTGGTGTAAATGAACTATTTCCCACCAGCTGTAAGAAAATAATCTATTATATACCATACAAAAAGTTCCTGTGCTTAGATGAAGGTAAAATAAATTAGAGGGACAAAAAAGCCACAAAATTCTTTTACCTTCAGTAAATTATTAGGTCTGATGAAATAGCGAACCACGTGACACTTCCACCACTTCAAATCAGATCTAGGAGTGAAGTTATAGATCCTGCAAAAAATACCAAGTGTTGCTGTACATAACAGTTCATCTGATCAGCAATGCAGGTCACAGCAAACACTTCACCCCAGTGCTCTGGCTTACTGTGCAGGGCTCCCTGCAGAGTGGAGATGAGTTCAAGGTCACTACCCTGAAATTTGAAGTGCACTGCAGGACTGGCCCCACCTACCTGAGAGACCTCCTTCCCCTTCTCTGATCACAACCTCCCATGACAACTGCATTTCTCCAAACAGTGAATCTGACAGCCAAACAGGCAAGATGCTCCTGAGAGGAGGAGATGACTTTTGGAGGAGCAGGACATGGACTATGGACCTTCTTCCCTGAGGAGAGAAAAATAAACTCACTTGCAAACTTCAGTGTAAACCTCATCTTTCCAGCTGAACAGCCCTCAATAACATCGTCAAACAAAGTGAAATTCTATAAAATAATCAAATTCTTTCCCTGAAAGGCTGAGAAGAGACAGAGGGAAGTGCTTCATACAAAAAGATGCATTCACACACACATACACACACACTGCTCTTAGTAACAGAAAGTGTTTTGATATTGCAGTGCATGAGGGGATGTACACAAGAGCATACTGAGACCAAACAGCACAGCTACAGCGATGTACAGGAACAGGATTAGGAGATGTACTACACTGCATCAAATATGTAATGAAGTGCTCACACAGATATTTGATGTTCTTGCCTGTTGGCCTCCATGTGTTGCCAAAGGAGCTGGTGTCCTCATAAACACCTTAAACACAAAAGTGACACTCTTTCTTGAAATATTTTGAGCATCATTGGACTGGGAATATTCCCTTCCAAAGCGGCTGGTGGTCTCTGCTAACAAGGTTTTTTTGACAAGAGCTTCTTATAACATGGCAGGTACTTTCCTTTTGCCTATCTCCCTTCAAATGAGGAAAACCAAGACCAGAATGGCTGTGCATACCCAAAACCATGTCCTGCCAGTATTTTCAAGATTTCCTCTCTCACTTACTCTGACCAAGTCAAAGCATCAAAACTGAAAAAAGGGCACAAGGGTCATGCACACCAAAATGAATTATGCCAGTAGAAACTCTCCACTTTCATACCTCCAAAATATTTAATTTTTATTTCAATTTTTGAAAGACATATTTTGTAATCCTATTCATGAGATATTTGAAACTAGACAAGTGATTGTGTCCTGTTTAAAACATATAAAATCAGAATGCTTGAACCTCAGGAAGGATCATCCAAGAATTTATTGGCATTTATTCATGTCTAATAAATGCTTCAATTTCAAGGAACTGACACCCTCCAGGGAAAAATCCACTTTGCCAGAAAATTCCCAGCCAAAGCCAACAAAGATTATCATTCTGAAAGGTCTCAAGAAAAGGTTCTGAGAGGGATGGTTCTATTAATGATGGACATTAATTTCTACATGTGACAAAGTCAGGTCAAACCCATGAACAGGATACACAAAGGACTTCCCTCTTCCCACTGTGGAGTCCCCAACTGCATCCCACTCCAGGCAGGCGTGGGGAAGTGCACAGACTGCAGCACCTTTACAGGAAAAGGCTGATTTCAGAAAACACAGTGTCTGTACCAGTTAGATAAGGTATCTGACCAGGAAAACCACAGCAGCAAAGGAGAAGAACCAGGCAGAGAAGCTGTAGGAGCAGCAGTAGGAGACGGGGAGAAAGGTTACTGAAGGTCAAGTACAGCTGGCGCATCGCTGCTGGCACGAAATTGCTGCTGGATTCCAGGAAATCATTCCCTCTCATCTTCCTGAGCCTGTCACATCCTATTTCACTTACTGGTTCCTTTTCAAGGTGTTCATCTTATTTGTCTCCTTGGGTTTGCTGTTTATCTCCATTTATTCTCAGCATAATTTAAGGCTCGTTGTTTGAATTCTGTGACTGGTGGGCAGGTGGGGGAGAGTTAACCTGTGTAATGATTTGGAGAATCTATGTGGGAAGGAGAGAGAACAAGATTAGTAGAAGTGATTACAGCAGGAGCTGTGATGGGAATTTCATTTCAGCAGAGCGAGCAGTGGGGGACCAGCTGGCCTGTGTCTTGTCATTTTTGCAGAGAAAACTGAAGGAGCTGCTTTGCTCTGTGTGAGCCGTGTCCGGGAGCTATAAAATTACCTACTGATGAATAAACTGGAAAGTTGTCTGAAATAAAGTTTAGGAAACACTAACACACCTCACGCAATCCCAGCTCTATGGTAATGTATGTTAGATAATTAGCACCAATGGGTAAGAGGCATGAATACTCATACATGGAAAGCAAAGCATTAGCATATATTTAAGAGATTACAGTTAAATTTATCATGAGCTACCTGTCTCTGCTGGAACAGTTCTTACAGCAGGAATCTCAGTCCTCTTTGGAAAAGAAAAAGATATTAGGACTTCACATGTGGCTTGCAGGGGGTTCTTGTGAAGAAACCAAAGCTTGCTATTCAGAAATGAGCTGTGGAACCCCCAGATCACCAG
Organism: Peucedramus taeniatus; assembly: GCA_013400575.1. NCBI lineage: Eukaryota > Metazoa > Chordata > Aves > Passeriformes > Fringillidae > Peucedramus > Peucedramus taeniatus. Next base: position 191,609 of record WBNO01010547.1, read on the forward strand.
GCTGGGCCTGCAGAGTGCTGGCACAGGGCTGTGGGGAACCACTGAGAGGAACACCTAGGGCTGCCCCGTGCCAGACACAGATGATCCCAGCCAGCTCAAACCAACCCACTGCAGGGCAGGCTGAACCATGCACATGGCACCTCTGGGAAAACACATCTAAAGGAAGGGCAGAAAATGCCAGGTGGAGAAAAGAGGAGGGAATGCCAAGGTCAGAGGAAGAGGTGCTCCACAGCAAAGCAGACATTCCCTGCAGCCCATGGCAAGCCCCATCCTGAAGCAGAAGAACATTCCTGACAGGAATGCAGCCCCTAGAGCCTAGTCTGGAACAGAAGAAAGGGACAAGGAGGAAGGAAAGGCAGAGAAGAACTGTGATAGACTGATTGGAAGCCCCAGCCCCACTGCACCGTTCAGGCAGGGTGTAGAGAAATCTGGAGTGAAGTTGAAGCTGACAAAGGGGGATGAAAGGTGTTTTAATGCTTGTTTCTCCGTTTCTCACCACCCAAGCTAATAATTAAACGTTTATTTTAACTAGCAATAAATTAAATTAGTTTTACCCCTAAGTTGAGTCAAATATTTGAGAGAGACTGTCTCCTACCTTCTTCTGAGCTTGGGAATCTATGTCTACATCTTCACTTCAGGACATGTGCAGATGGATCTGGGGCAACTTGCCTTTTCCAGAGGCAAGATTTGAAGGCAGCTCATCTGTTGTGCCTTGCATCTGCAAAAGGAGCTAAAGTTCCTTTGAACTACACTCAGCCACGTCTTGCATTCATAATTCAGCTTCTGCCTCCTCTCAACACCCTGCCCTGGGTGAAGTATCTTCTCTGGCCCTAGTCATGGTTATAATATATTTTAATTTTAGCATTGCAATATGTCACTGTGTGCACTATGCAGGTTTTTAATCCTACTGCTAACAGTTTACCAGAGAACTGAGTAAAAGATATTCTGTGCTCCAAATCTCCTGGGTAATGACTTAATTACATTAAACTTGTTTCCTGGATGTCTCATCCATTGTTATGCTTGCAAAACAATTCACATTAAGAATGCTCTGTTTTTACAACCTTGCCCAAGTGCAATTCTTTTAATTTCTTCATCTGTTTCTTCTGGGAAGTTTAAGAAAATATCTTTAAGTTACTGTTGAATTAAGGAGAAAATAATCCTCTACTTGTTCAAAGAAGAAAACCCCAGAACCTCAAACCACCCTTTTTCATCTATGCAGTCCTAGAAATAATGCTGAGGGTTTATCATTTCATGTATATTGCAAAACCTAAGTAAAAACCACTTGCATCTTCTGAGAACAAAAATGAGAAGGAATAAAATGAATAAGAAATGCTACCAGGAAAAGACAGAAAACTAAGTGTAAATGGAGGTAAGCTACAGCTAAAGTGGCTGTAAGGTTACTCACGGATGGAATACTTGCACATACTCTGATACATAAAATCTGCAATTAAATTTTAAAATAAATTCCTAAACCAAGGATTTGGTCCATCTAAGAAGGAGAAAAATGTTGAGATTTAAGGACTTTACTGTTGTCTTGGAACTCCTTTTTTCTTCAGAAGTCATTGAAAATATCTGTCTCTGATAAAAACAGAGCTGTTTCATACAGTGACTAATGCTGCTCATGTTGTTACAGGACTATTTGCAGATGATATTTTAAAAAGGACACAAAGAAAAGCGTTTCTGAGGGACAAATCTTATTTCTGTTCACATACCCAGACTCAGACTAAGCAGTTCTCTTACTTACTCAGAGCGCAGAAGTGGAATCCTAAATTTAAAGTAAGATGTCAGTATTCCTTTGTGACATGGCTGGAATACACCACCAGGAGTTAGGAAATTGAAGAGGTCGTGTATCTGACACTGAGAAACACATCTGTACCTGCTTAAAACCTACATACTGGTCACAACAGGGTCTGACAGAAATAAAATAATCAGGGTCAGAAGCAAAAAGGTAGGTTCTGGATAAATCCAGACAGAATGGCCTCCCAAGAATACCCTCCTTCCAAGGCACTTGGGAAGCACAAGAATAAAGCTGAGAGTTGTATTTCCCAAGGATATAACTATATAGAGCCAAGAGACTCAGTGAGAAAGATGGGCAGAGAGATCCATTCTAGAGTAGACTCCAATAGAGTCTCTGATAGACTGGAGATTAAAAAACTAACACGAGACATGGAGGAGGGCCCAGTGTTGATCTGGCAAAGTAGCTTCTGTCCTCTTCATTTTGTAAAGTTTTGGGATATCTTAAGACAGATCTGGAAATTTATTTGCTATCCAGCTCTTTACACTACCAGGATGAATCAGTGAGAGATGTAGAAACACCTAACTGAGATGCCTTGGAGGGAAGAAAAGGGCTGCAGGGAGTATGGTAGACAAATAATGGAATACTTACGTTCCTTTTAGAGCTTTCTCTCCTCCTCTGGCCAGGAGCACAAGCAAAAGACAAGCAAAACAACAAAGAGTAACAACATATTTTCTGTGTTATTTAAAATACTACGAATACAGAAATTGAAATGTTCTTTTCTTTCTTTGATTCATCCAGTTGCACCTGTTTAGATAGAGGAAAAATACAAACCAAACATGAGGGTTCATTCTTATTTGCATGATCATAAGTGTGAGTTGGGAAAATGCAACTTTCCTGAGAGGACACCTACCCCTTGTTTTCCTGATCCCTGCGCATTTCCATTCTGTTACATGCAGCACTGCTGAAGATGCTGCTGAAACAACATCTGCCTCTTTCCAAGCAGAGAAGTTTGCTTGAGGTCTGTGTATATATTGACTTCCTGAACACTAAAGTTATGTATATAACTTTGCTGTTTAAATGCAACATTTATCCCATTTTGTTTGTTCATGTAATTGTTATCACAATAGAAAAGTGTTACAGATCTACAGAATGTCTTTTTCAAACACCTTTAGTACCTTCATGAACTGAATTTTCTCACTTAGAAAGAAGAACACTTCAGGAGGTACAATACAATTACAGGTAACTGTATCTGCAGGAGATCCTGGGAACAGAGGTTAGGCAAGGCTTGAATATGAGATATAACACCAAACCAGAAATGGGATTTCAATACAGGCTTTGGTACCAGGAAAATCTAAGCAAGCACAACTTTGCAAAATAACAGAAACTTGGTTGCTTCAGAATAAATAGTCTTTACGTGAAGCTGCTGGAGAACAGTGACCATGGAAAAGCTAAGCCCAGTTTACTTCAGATTTAAACAGACTTCCACAGAATCATTCCTGACATCTGTTTGGTCATGTTTCAGGTTTGGCTGTGAAAGTTTTGCAGAATCTTAAAAAAAACTCCAACCAAACAAACCACAACACCCTCCCTCCAATCTACATTTTATAATAGAGCACAGTCTTTACAGACTCAATAAATTATTCATGGAGAAGGCAATATTACTATTAGACCCTGGGGTCTTGGGCTCCCTGCATGTAAAAGATCTAACTCTACACAATCAATCCAGTAGGATAACTGTTATACTCTACTTAACCCAGATTGCCTAACAGGGTTTGAAAATGGATTAGTGGATGATGAGCTCGTTTTAAAAGCAATATTATCTCCCTGAAAAGCAGAGGATAATTCCTAGCAGCCATTTTAAGAAATAAAATTATCCTAGGTTTGAAATAAACTTTTCACATATTCTCTTAACTAGCTAGACATTGACACATGCAATGACCAGAGACATGGCAGAAGCTAAGCATCGAAACAGGAATCTATCAAAAAATGAACACTAAGCAAAAGCTGTCTTACACTCTTGGAGTAGAAAGACTCTAGATTGACAAGAAGGTATCAAAACTGGCTTATTATTACAAATTCTCTGAATATCCTCTGTGAAGGGGAAAGTAAGATTTCTGGAGTGGTTACAATTCTTCATCATTACAGCAACTCCCATGATTAATATTGACATACTGACAATATGATGACATTTTTAATTACAGAGAGAGGCATAAAGCTGAAAGCATTCTAGAGACCAAATGGTTCCTTGCTCTCTATTTTTGGTTGCTACCAAGCATCCAAAATAACCAGCAAAATTTACTACCCATGGGGTGATGGTTTCGATTTTTATTTTTCACAGAAATCTCTGCTTGCTATCAAAGCACTGTGCTGTGGTCATTTTTTACTTTGCACTTGTCAAGACAGCTCTGCTTTCCTTGCATGCATGCATTTTGTTTGTTCATAATATTCCCTTGAAACAGAGAAAATAGCTGGAAGTTGCTCCGGATTGGATTGGACACAGAAAGAAAAAAGCCCAGAGAGACTTACCTCTACATGAAGATATCAAGATTTCAGACAAAGAGACATATTCTGAACTTTCTTCAGAATCATAGCATTATTTACCTTAGAAAAGACCTTTAAAAACATTGAGTCCAACCATTAACCCAGCACTGCCAAGTTCACCACTGAATCATGTCCCTAAGTGTCACCATCTACACATCCTTTGAATTCCTTCTGGAATGGTGACTCCATCACTTCCCTGGGCAGCCTGTTATAATGCTTGACAGCCCTTTCTTTGAAGATTTTTTTCCTAATATGCATCTACTGAAAACAGTTCATATTCTGAATATCAAATCTTCACAGCAAACTGTTCATAGGCAAGCCCTAGGCTGAAAGATGTTCGCATAAAACATTAGTTGAATAAATTCAAACTAACATATTTCTGAATCCAGTAGAGCAATTTGTAAGAACAGAATCTACCACTGGCATACATGGTCACTCCAGGATTCTGTGAAAGCAGACAGAATTCCAGAACCAACAACATTTTACACTGTTGTAAATATATCTCTCTTGTTAACAAAATGGCAGCATGACAAATGTAACACAGAGGCACTGCTTGGCCCCCTTTGCTTAGCACATTTTCTCTCCTTTTATTCTTCAGTACTTTTCCTCCCAACATGTTTTTTTTTTGTTTTCTGTACTGCTACCTGGCTCTTCCCTTTCAGACAGCCTCTTCCTGACAGTTATCAGGGTTTAACATACTGTACTAGGAGGCTCGTGAATATTGCTCTTTGATTTTTAGTGCTTTATGATGAATGGCTAGAAATCATTGCAGGAGAAAAAAAAAAAAAAGGAAAAGAAAAATAGTTTCTGAAAACCTTTGTGCTATTGAATTCTGCCTGCAAATTTTCCAGCACTGACTTGCTTTGCTACAGGATCACTCTGTCACTCTGCATGCTACGTGTAATACACCATTCCCCTCCACCCCCGAAACAGCAAGGTATAATGTGGGAAAAATGAGTATGAGCCCTAAGTCTAATTTTCCTTCTTTATTTTTTATTGTTTTGTTTTTTTAAGTCTTTCCAGCTGAGCTTAAATTTTAGGTACTTTGTGTTTTGAATCCTTTGTCACTTAATAACAGATCCCCACCTCTTTTTTCATTACCTAAATAAAAGCAGGGAAGCAAGAATTGAAATGGTGGACCCTGGACTAACAAAGATTATTCAGCTCAACAGAAAAATACTTCTACTGCATTTAGCAACCTAGAGAAAGGATAGGGTGGAAAAGTCACTGGGAGGAAGGAGAAAAGGAGCACCTGTAAAATAGAAAGGCAAGAGTCTGTCCAAGTGCACATTTCTGCAAGGAGTGTGATGGAAGTACTCTTTCCTCTACGTTTCATCATCGACCCACATGCTTTCTGCCAGTGAAACTCGAGGCATTTATAAACTTGTCCAGGGTTTAAAGAAAATTCAGGTGAAATATATCCCCAGAGGACTGGATTAAGTCCATTGCACCCAGACTGAGCAGACATAGCAGGCTCCACACCTTCTAGAAGCATTGGCAACACGCTTGTATCTGAGAAATTCCAGGCAGGAGCAGGCCCACTCTGTTACTGTGCTGCCATCACATCCACACAGCTGGAATTCCAGCCTGAAATCACTGCTGGTGACCCTTCCTCAATGTCCTGTAGAGCAGGAAGGATCCTGGTTGGCAAAAAGTTCAAATTTATCACCTTCACTTTGCTATCTTTTCATGAATGGTAAGCTTCAACTCCAGAATAGTTCAGCAGTTCCCCCTTTCATGATTGATGTGCTTAACGCACACACAATAGTGACTTTACAGCATCCAACTTTCCCAAACTTCTTCAGCATGATGGAAAAATCCAGAAGAACACTTCATAGTATGGCACAATTGGCATCCTGCAATTCTCCATCTGGGATTCCAGCATGTTTCTGCAACCTTTCTTACTAACTGATTGCAACATAGAAGAGGCCATATATGAACCAGGCACTTCAACATCCTGAGGGCATGAGGGAAGCCTATGACTTAATCTTGAAGGTTTATGTGCTGAAAAAAATTAAAGAACAGGATAAAAAAAATTAAAACACTTTGTTACTTTATTAACCAACCATAGCTAATACTGTCAAGAGGCCTAGGTCCTAGACATGGACCAAATGCCCATATGCCAGAGGGAAGAGGAAGGGGATTTCAGAGAAGTAGTCAGCCTGTTTGAGCACCTCATTCCAATTATGTGCTGTGGTGTCACCATGTGTCTGTGCATATCTACATTTAGATCAGAGGTTGCACAAGAGGATGGGTATCAGTTCCCCCATTGAACCTGCCCATTTCCCAGGGAGGTTCTTAGGAGGCAGACCTGTGAGCCCTACAGATAGAGAGGCTCGGCCCTTGGCCTTACACAGTTCAGGCTCCTCTGAGCCTGGGTAGAGAACCAATTGCTGCCACGTCAGCTCACATTCCTCACTGCTGTTTGTTTCTCTGGGACAGTAGGTACTGACAGCTTGGTTTCCAATGCATCAAAGTTCTCAGTGAAGTGGTTCTTTGCATTTCAACTGTACCCTCAACATCACCTAGACAGCCAGATCCTGTTCTCCCATCTGCTGGCTCACAAGTGGAGAAAACTGTCAAAATCAAACAGAAAACCAGCATTCAGTGTTGCATGCTCACAGAGTGGGCACTCACAGCACAGATCACTGTAGCACCAGTTAACACCTGTCCAGTATCATGTTGTAAGAATGCTTTCACCAAAGCCAACTGATGAAGAGCAAAAGTTATCTGGAACAAACAACAGTACTCCTTAGTCCTTACTGACTTGTGTGTTAAAAGGCTGCACACCAGATGTGGCATTTCACTAAGAAGCCACTTTGCCCTATGGAATTAGAGTGCCCAGGCCTCAGATGGATACATGGCTCTTGGCTTAAGGTCGTAATTTCTTTCTTGCTAAGTCTAATTTCTTTTCTCAGTTGTACCAGATCAGTCTGACGGATTTAATGGGATTTGTGGGATTTTCATTTTCCGGAGAGCCTACTATATGTATAGGCAAAAAATACTGGTTTGCCTTTTTTTCCTCAACATTTCTGTAAAATAGCTCCACCTTCTAGGGGTCTACATTAAATTTTTTAATACTACAGAGAATACTTGAATTGTAATGGAATATTCAGAGCAGAAGAGGCTTCCTTTACAACTACACCTCCCATCCTTCAACTTTACAAAAGTTTCCTTCACAAAGTTCCAAACCGCTCTGGTTTAGATGCAGAGCACTGAGAAAGCTTAACACTAAGTTAAACTTTTTTTCCTTTTTACTAGAGTTTGTGTTTTGGGGCAGGGTTGTTAAGCCAGAAAAATAACAGAAGATCCTCCACAGAAAAGGTCATTTTCTGGCAGGAATTTCAGTTCATGCCTATTAAATGCTGACAAGGAGCTGGGTTTATTGTTTATTTGTTTTAAAACTAGAAGCAACCTTCTGTTCCACATTCAGAATTTGTATGTCACGTTTCAGCCTGGAGCATATTTTTACAGTTAAGTTATAAACCCTTAAATTAAGAATTTATCATAAAAATACACGACAACTCTCTTGCAATAACATTGAGAACATCACCACTATAATGATAAAAATTATTAAATGCTATCATTCTGTTCAAGACATTGCCAACAGATTTTGTGTTAACTGCCTGCAATTAAAGGTCTGTCTCTTTTAATAACAACATATTAATATGAATTCTGCCAGTACTTTTTCAGCTTCCAAAATATTATTAAAATAAATAAGCTCAGGATGAGAAAGAGTAACACAAACAAGAAAACAGACTGTTTCACAATGATAAAGCCCTTGGCAATAGAGAGTTCAGTTTTATAATAAGCCTGAATTCCTTAATACAGGTTACCCAGAGCAGGAGACAAGTTCTGTACTAACCTGATTTAACATGCCTGCCTGGGAGTACTGAGCATTCAAAACATCGTACTCGGTAACCTCCTAGAGCACCCTAATGAACTGGGGGAGCAAGATTAAACTAAAATAAATATCTAATTTTTTAAAGTATTACAGAGGGGCAGCGAGAAGATTTCTACTGGCAGTAGGATGTGTATTTTTTTCAGTCTCTTCATTAGTCATTACAAATAAATTAGCTAACTGCTAAATAACAAAAAAAGACAGGCACTAATTAGAGTAGTGGCTTAGTCAACTGTGTGTATTCAAAGTTAAAACTTAATTAGAAGTTAAAACTATGTTGTTTTATTGATGTGTACTTAACATTTTTAGCCCTTTAAACATTAAATGGAGGTTCACTTAGGAAGAAACATTACAATGAAACATTTAAATACACTGCTAATTTTCTCCTCCAGTTAGTGATACTTGCCTTTCTCCTGACACAGTCACTAGCAAAAAAAGAGCAAAATGAGAAACCTGCCAAACATGAGCAAATATTTTTACCTTTTTCCTAGAGTAAATTATTGTCTCTGAATTGCCACTCTTCTTATTCCAGTTTTATTCTTTTCATTTGTTGGCAAGGGAATTCGTATACTCCAGCCCTCCTCCTGCCTCCCAACAATGATACTGGGCTAATAAATTCTTACTGCTTTTTTCCACCTATCAAAACCACTGCATAAATCGCTGCCTAGGCGTCCTCACCACTGAGCCACACAGACTGCTGACCTCCCTCGGGAGCAGCGAGCAGAACCCTGTGCCAATCAGCAATTATAAGATAATGGTACTAAAAAGCCTGAACCTGGGAGTTATTCAGTTGCTCTGCCAATGCTTGTAGGACTCTTTTATGTGCCTGGGAATTAAGTAATTAACAGACTAATTCATTGTTCACTATAAAGGATTTCTCTCTCTCTAGTCAGGTTTGACATCATCAAAATTCACCACCACATCAGAACATGCCAATTGTTCATCCTCATTTCCAAAAAACAAAGAAATCCATGAAAACACTGTTTAATAGCTTAAGTTAGCTTTGGAAAAAAAACCAAACCCAAACCATAAAAAAATCATTGTCACAATTTGAGTATTGTCCTCCAATATAAATATACATGCTTTAAAATAAAGGGAGTCTTAAATTGACAAGACCTGGATAAGCCTAAACTATCATTTCAGTAGCTGGTGAATTCATTGGTGCTCCTCACTCTGCATAGTAAAGCACAATTCTGTTTTTAACCATTGTGCAGACTACATGGGATAACCTAGAACATTTTCCCAACAGAAGCTAGATCATTGATACAAAGAAAGGACAAGCTTAAACTACTGATTGCAATGAACACTGCTGCATAAGCTTACAGTCCAAGCCACAGCCACAGGAGATCAGTATTGAAGCATGGTATAACAACCTGTTTTCTTGCTGATACACAGTATTAAGGCTTCACCTGCATTGCAAATACATGCTCTGTTTAAACAAAAGCAGGAGAGGTTACATTAGAGGAAGTGATGACTGCAGTGTTGTAGCAGTCATCATGGTCAAGAGGGAATTGTGTTCAACTTCATGGATTAAACACTGGTAGAAAACAACTTTCTGATTCTGTACTCTAGGTCTTTTCTTTCAGCATAGAGGCAGCCTGCCAGTTGATCTTTGCAGAATCTGAAGGAAGGAATCAGCCAAATTTGCAACATAGGAAAGAAAAAAAAATCTAAATAAGCCTGGAAAATAAAGAATATGAATTAGAGCTGTCTAATCTCCTTTACTAAATTTTTTAAAATAAATAGGATAAATACCTGTTGGAAACAGTCAAGGTATTTCCATTCCTGACTCAGTCCAGGTTATTGACCAGCTGTTCTCTCAACACTGCTCCAACTAGGATATTTTTGGGATTTTAGTATTTACAGTGTTGTTCCTGCATCTCTTCTGGTCCAGTCACATCACCCAAATCAGTCTCATCAGCCAAAGTTTAAAACATGCCAAAATGACCCCTTGACTCTGGGTTATAACAGAGCAGAAGAGTCAAAAGAAAACTTTTGGGACTGAGAGGGCTGAGGATCCTGCAGGGTGGCAAGGAAGGTGTATTTATTAAAAAAAAAAAAATCACAGAATTCTGATAAGGCTGGAAAGGACCACAGTGGGTAATCTGGTCCAACCTCCCCCAGGCAGGGTCATCCTAGAGCACACTTCATGGGATTGCATCCAGACAGTTCTGGAATATCTCCAGTGATAGACCCTCCACACCCTCTGGGCAATGTGTTGCAGAGCTCAGTCACCCTCACAGCAAAGAAGTTCTTCCTTGTGTTCAGATGGATCTTCCTGTGCATCAATTTCTGCCTGCCTCTGCCTCATCACTGCCTCTTGTCCTATTGCTTGGCACCACCCAGCAGAGCATGGATCCATCCTCTGACCCCTCCCTTCACACTCTCACAGGCACTGGTGAGGTGCCCTCAGTCACCTCTCAGCTGAGCAGCCCCAGCTCCCTCAGTCTGTCTTGGTGAGATGCTCCACTCCCTTCCTGGTCCCTGTTGCCTTCTGCCAGACTGGCTGAGGAGCTCCCTGTCTGTCTGGTGCTGAGGAGCCCAGGGCTGGGCACAGCACCTCAGATGTGCCTCACTGGGTCTGAGCAGAGGGGCAGGATCACCTCCCTTGGCCCACTCACAGTGCTTTTTCTAACATTGTCCTTCTTGGCACTGCTGGCTCATGGACAGCTTGTTGTCCACCAGGACCCCCAAGCCCTTTTCTGCAGAGCTGCTCTCCACCAGGTCAGCCCCAGCCAATGCTGCTGCCTGGGGTTGTTCCTCCCCAGGAGCAGGACCCTGCACTTGCCTTTGTAAAATGCAGATGGTTCCCCTGTGCCACTCTCCAGCCTGTGGAGGCCCTTCTGAAGGGCTGCACAGCCCCTGGGGTGTTGGCCTCTCCTCCCAGCTTTGTGTGGTCAGTGAACGTGCTGAGGAGGCATCTGCCCCTTCACACAGCTCATTGATAAATAAGCTGGAAATACTGGGTCCAGTTTGAACCCTGGGGGACACCACTCGTGACAGTCCTCCAACTTTGCACTGTAGAAGCAATTGTAGAACCTTCCTGAGAATCACAGAAGACTAAGCCATGGTTTCCTGACTTGGACTGATGAGAACTTCTTAACACGTCTTGGTGGAGAAGGCAAAAGAATTGCTAAAGAATGGTGAGTTTGTTAAATCTAAAATGAAAAGTTATTAAAAGAAAAGTGAAAATGCAGAACATCGTATCACTAATAAAAACCTGGCTGAAAAGTTGTATTGAAGGACAGCACAGAGAAAAATCATGATATCAATTCATAATACATCATGCAAGTATTTTTAATGAACTTTTTTTTAGTCCATAGCTCAAATCCTGACATTTATTATTTCAATGGTTTCAGATGCTCTTTCCAGGATTTCTGTAAAAAAAAGAAAGCCATTTTCAGACCCTGAAACAAATTGGCTGCTATATGTAAGTTTAAATTATCCATCACCCTGAAGGAGGATTCAAGCAAAATCGAAGGCCGTCTTGGTGAATAATCAAGGTAAATTTGTCACATTTTTTACTGTGCTGCATACTTCCAGAGTTTCATAAAAAGAGCCACATAATTAGTTTAGCTTACCAGGAAAAAAAAAAAAAAACTTGAATGACAAGGTCAGGCTCTTGCCCTTTCAGTAAATTAGAGAAGATTGCCATAAATTGCATAATATAATGAAACACCAATTTGCATATTTGCTGCTATATTAAAAGGGATCAGTTTTAGCTCGCAAAGCAGAACAAATAAAAACATGCATTTTAATAACTCAAATTACTCCCAGGAAGTGACCCTCAGCAGAAAGCCTGATTATCACTACTTAATTAGAAGCCTTGGAAATCTAAATCCTCCTTTAAATCCTATTCTGTGTACAGTGAAAGATGAAGCCGTGAGTTTTGTCTTAGATTCAATATTTACTCTTTACTAATATGTTTGCAGGGGAGACTTTCCTAGCATTATGAAGACATGCAAAAAAATTAATATTCAAAGAAAGAGTGCATAAAACCTGTGTTGGCTTGCAGGTGCAAAGCAATTAACAAGCTGGCATTTGCAGTACTTTTAATTAATTAATTAAAAATTCAAAGCTGACTTTCATTTCTTTAAATGTTTGAACATTTTATCCATCAATAATGAACCACTACTTACTGCTGTGCTACAACAGCTGGTAAATGAAAAACTTAGTCCAACACTGTAAAAAAAGTGCACAGGAATTTCACATTTTGCTTCCTCCTTGCAATTTAAAAATGCACTAGATTATGAAATTCTGTATGATGTGAAGGTGTACCTTGTGTGCCTGCTTAGCTGTAAAAATAAATTGCATTCTGTATTACAGTTCAATCTAGAACAGGAATTAAAATAAAAGTTTCAATATAAAATGTATTTCGGTTTTAATTTTAATTGAACTTGAAAAATTTAATTCTGTCTGCTTTGGGAAGTCAAGAGATTTTTCTCAAGAATAAAGTGTTCTGCCCTGATCTTTAAAGGTTAAAATTATACTATGAAACGAGATCTAGAGTAATTTCTAAAAGGTTGCAAATAATAAATAGTCATTTAAAGATGCTGCTAATAAATTTACAGGTTGCTATCACTTGAATGAAAAATGCATTGTTTTCAGCAGAAATCATTTGATCAGTATGTATTTAAAAGACACCATCATTAATATACTTTAATTAAAACATAAATACTACATTGCTACCTCACTAGGCATTCACTCAGCTGGAACTAACTGTATTTGCTTAATCTACAATTTTAGATGTATTAGCAAAAATAAATGTTGGTGAATGTAAGAGCCTGATTACATATCTTGGGTAAATTGGTGATAATGAGTCAAGAGACTTTGTGTTCATTCACATATATTAGAATAAGAATCATTATGAAATTAAAGCTAAGATTAATCCTGCTAATGACACCATGGAGCATCTGGGAATAAGATAACCCAGATGTCAAATTCACTGTGATACTGTGCTGCTATTTGATAGAGTAACCCCTTGAAGTGTTCTTCTAAGGCAGCTAGCTGGTACCCCACAGTCCCAGCACTTGAAATGCAAATGAGTGACAAGATAGACTAATAATGAGAGCAGATTCTAGCAGTAAGGAAAATGAATTAATTAAAAAAAAAATCTGAACCACTGATAAGAACAAGCAGCAGGCAACCCAATGTCCTCAATTAGGGTGGATGACATCTGCAGTGTATTTCTCTCTAATAAAGCCCTCACTCTGTATTCCAAAGCACACGATTCTAACACTGTTAACATTTTAATGTCTTGGGCGTGCATGGTAACATTAATTACAAGATGATTTGGATGACTTCTGAATCTCTTTTATGTCTTCCACTGAGCAAAAATCTGAGTTGCAGCTTTGATATCATAAATAAAATGTAGAGACCTGCCAAGCATTAAAGCTCTCCTGAAGTAACTCAGATCTGCTAAGTTACATTAAACCTTTATAGCTAAGTAAAGAGCATTCTCTATGAATTTAAAGAGGGTCAGTGTCTATACATTTTAATGGCAAAGCTTTACACATCTCCAGCATTTTTCTTAAGACTGCAGCTGTTGTTGTTTTTAATTACTAATGAATTTAATCTAATGTTTTGTTGAGCTCAATTTACCTTCTCCATAGCATTTGTTCAGAAACTCATACCAGGATTAAGCGACTTGCTTCCTAATTTCCCCAACCCTCAGTCTTCTCTTCCTGCTAACTGCTCTGCTCCTTGTCTGGAAAGAGCAATTGTTAGCACAAACACTCCCAAAACGAGACAAAGATTATCTCCAGCTGAAAAAAGCCACACTTAACTGTAGCACAAGCCTCAGTGAGCAAGCCAAGAGCAATCCAGGATCTCCATGGGCTTTTCTGAGTCCCACTGAAACAGTGTGGGACTTCATCTCCCTTGCAGTTAGGCACACCAACCACCCACTGGACTGCCACCAACAGCAGCTGTGTAAATACACTCGGTGCAGCAGGGGAAAAGATGAACAGGGGACAGCTTTTTTTGGAGGGAAGACACACAGTGCCCCTGGTCCTGCACTGCCCCAAATGTTCTATAAGTCAGCACAGTAAAAGTGAGTAGAAAGCCTTTCACACAGTTTCATAGCCCACTTCATACAAGGAACAAAGGCATGCAGAATGGAGCTTTTATTTTCTAAATGGATGCCTGAAGCAATGAGCTTTCACTAGAGTTTGGGTGGCTGAGTCAAGAGGCCCAACCTTCTTGCAGCTTCACTTACAAAACTTCTCATAAAACTTCACTCTGCCATAAGTTATGATACATGGCTCAGTAAGAGCTTTATGAGAAACATCACTGTAGGAAAGGCTTATATACATTTGAAAACTACCATTTCTTTGGGGCAAATGAGCAAATGCAAATATTTTCATCTCTTCTCTGACACACGGACACATGTTGACCAGTGTCTTCATGTCAAAGGTATAAGACTCAAATTGAGTCATTTCCACACATAATTTGCAAGAAAAATAAATAGCAATATGTCAATCCACAGTTAAGATTTGTGGTCATGACATTTGTGATGAGAAGCCACTTAAACCATTTCACATTGTTACAAACTTCTTCCCTCAGCATCTTATATCTGTGCCCTTTTCTGATGACATTTCTGGGACATCACCACTAGTCTGTTTTCTGCTTTTGTTGGGTTCCACACATATACACACTTCTCTGTCTTGCTCACCTATATATGTAACCACACACACCTTTTTCTTATTCTGTCCCACTCCTTCCCAAATACATTGATAAGAGAAATTTACTAGTCCAATTAATTTTTTTACAAGTCTGAGACAATATAATTGACGAGAAAGTAAGAGGAAAGCAAACTGGCCTTGGGATCTCTGCCTTCAAATATATTTTTGGTGCATTTTAGAGGGTAATTTATACAAAATCTCATTTAATGTAGATGTTCTTTCATTTTTCAACCTTCACAGCCTCAAAAATTAATGAAGCACTGAGAAATTTCAGAGAATGTCTTGATGTTAATAATTTTTAAAACCTTTCTCTGAAGAGCATGGATAATAATTTCTACTGTTATTTTGTTGCAGTAGATCTTGTCATCCAGGGGGAGCCAACTGCTGGCATAGTCATGCTCTCCCTATGCCAGAAATTTTGGGGTGGGGGGAGGAATTTACTATTCAGAATTGCAAATATTTTTGTTGATATCATTTTAAAAAAGTGCACCCTTTTAGATCCATCAGTCCATGATCTGCTCAGTCAGGAACATAAATCACATAAAGTTGCATAAAAGGCAGAGACTCTTTCCCCTGCACAAGGATTTGACAGCACTCATATCTTCAGACTTTTATTGACATTCCACAGCCCTGTGGAGTTTCATTTCACTTCAGTCCTGTTTTCAGCTTATATTGGTTGTTCTCCTCTCAGCATCTCTTGACCAGCTGCAGAGGACTTGTGAAGATGGAATAATCCACCCACCCATACCCTGAGCCATTCAGAGAACTGAAAATTTTGCTCAAGTACCCCTGAAATTAAGTTCAAACAAAGAGTTCAGCATGCCTATACCTATAAGTAAATCTGTACTATCAGCTCTAGTTATTGGAATGTATGTGCAACTAGAAGCATGGATTATCCAAAAAACATTGTATTGCACATTCACAAGATGAAAGCTCAAACTGCAAATCATCCTCATCTGCTGTCCTTGATACTTGTGATGTCTTTGTTGGTGATCTTTGCTAAGAGACAAAGACTGAGCTTGTCCCAAGCTACATCACTTATCCTATTAATCAGCATCTTAATGATTATTCCAAGTGGCTTTTGAGCAGAAGACCAAGCACCCACTGTCTAAGCACCCTTCCCTTTTCTGGAGAAGCTGTCTCCACCTAAAAATGGCTTTGCATCCTGCTCTGCCTTTCTACTTCACCCTGCTCACCCCTGCAATGACCTGGAGGCACAAGAGTCTCCTTAGCTTTCATTCCAAGAGTTGGCTTGCTAAGGTACCTTCACAGAGCTCTGCATGCATGCTGCATGTGTTTCATCACAATCTGCACTAAACCCAAAATTTCAGCCGAGTTTTAAAACCCCATGAGCCTGTATCTCTCCTCTGACAGCAGAGGCAGATTTGTTTCTTTGAGTTCTTCTGTTAGAAAATAGCATGGTGCACTCCTTGCAAGAACGTGGAGTAATTGTATAACCACTGGAGCTTTTTAAAATTTATAATATAAGCTTCATTATAGGAAAAAATTAAGTATGCATAAAATGTGGCTTTTTAAATAGCTGAAATGCTTGTGATGTAACCACAGGAACAAACTAGAGACCCAGAGGGGGAAGACCATAGAAGAGTTAATAGAATTACCCCTTAAAAAGGTAACTGTTTTATCTACACACCACCATTTTTACAGGTAGGTTTAGCAAATTGCAAGCCAGCAGGTTCCAAGAATAACTATATAGGGAATTTCCAAGGCAAAAGTTTAAGTCACAGTTACACAGGTCTTGTCTTTCCCTGTGCTTGGGCAAAATTGCCATTAATATTAATGGCAGACAGGCATGCATGTAAAGGAGAGAAACCCCTAATTAGTGTCGTAGCACATGCAACATTCCTAACAGGGAAACCATTTTGTATGCCCTAATTGCACAAAATTGGCAACAAGTTACCGTATGCATCTGTATCAAAGGCTACAGAAGCTCATGAATTCTCCAGTGGTAGAAAAACGTGCCCATACTGCAGAGTTTGGGTGACAAAAGCAGTCTGTCTGTGTGTTATTCTTACAACCTCTGCTACCTAGCAAAGGTGGCCCTCCAGGGGTTCCTCACTCACCAGGGCGAGTGCTTCATGCCTCAGAGGGTAAGCACAAGGACCTGTGTTTTCCATCAAGGCAGGGATTTTTTCAGCTTTTTTTACTTAAACAGGCCTGACTGATCAATCTGTGCTGATCTGCAGATATTACAAAACTGCACTAAGAACGCTGCAGCCTTACAAAAATATCAGAATTACACTGATCATGTCAGAGAGTAGGCCTTCTCCCTCTAATTTACAGGAAGCTTCTTTATGTACTTTTACAATTCAATGCATGTTTCTTCATGCACTGCTACAAATCAGAGGAAAGTCCATTTGGCTACAGAAAGATGTTCAAAGTCCCAGTCATGCACACTATGATTTCAACTAAATAGAAAGCATTACAATTTCTGCAAAAATATTTCAGAACTCTTCTCACTTTTAAGTCAAAGTCAATATTTTTTTCTAAGTAAAACAATAAGCCAATTTTATCTGCAAGCAAAGGTAAGTGGTTAAGTAGAATTCTATGAGCAGCAATTTTGTGATAATGTTTTTACAGAGAAAACCCCTACATTCTTATAATATCTACTTTTTAGATTTTTAAATCTTTAAATATGCATTTCTTAAGCATTTATGTTTTCCCCTCCTAAAAACATCAAGACAAGCAATTCCTCAAGTAACTCAGTTGACTTCTCACTGATGCAACAGACTACATTTTTGCTCCAGAGATTCAGGGACAGAAAAATATCTTATTCAACATTTTTTAATTTTTAAACTGGAGAAAGGAAATACTGTGCAAAACATTTTCACCTAAATACTTAATTGAAAGTCAACATAAATAGAAGACTGGCATCAACCTACTTAGCGAGAAACATGACTGACTCATTTGATATTTTCTTCACTTAATATAGAAGTTTCTTTCAAAAAACAAATGCTTTTTCTGTTCCCTGCTTTTTTTTTTTTTTTTTTTTTTTTTCCTTTTAAACAGTAATCTTCATTCTTCTAAAACCAAAATCTGGAAGTGACCAAAGCAAAGTCAAAGAATGTAAACATTTAACCATCTAGGAGCTCAGGTAGCAAAAGCATATCCACTTCAATTACAGTAACACAAATCTGCCCATGTTATATTTCTGGATAGATTATTTGGCTCTTAATACTCAGCTTGGATGAGTTTAATGTTTCCCTGGCTGGTCTGCTGTCATGCCCATCTGTCAGAGTGGCATATAGCCCATTCACAAGGTAGAATGCCAGTTTCAACCAGAGCATGGATACTAACCAAAGAGCAGTTTAGGAGGAAAGCCTATTGGACACAGCTAATGACACCTTATTTACAGAGATCCTCCTGGTGTCAAGCCGTGCCAAATTAAGAACACATGCTACATTACAAGGATCACATCTGTTAACAAATATTGGCACTTTGTCACTGGCATCTGCCTCTTTTGTTAATCCTCTTCAGTAGTGAAAAGGCTGCCTCAGAATAAGAGGTGTTCAGGCCTCATCATACCACTATAATCACAGATTTCACTCATCAAGCATTTCTCAGTAACAGGCCAAAGTTTGTAAGCATTACCTCTGCATACATCTCTTTCCAGCAGTCAGTGATGCCCTGTAAAAAGCTGTGAAATTTTAGGATTTTAATACTGATTCAAATGACCTTTTTCCATGTCTTTGAGGGTTTTACTAGATCTATTGTCATCTTGTCAGCAACAAGAACAACATGACTGTAGAAAAAAGAGTGACAAGTAATTAAAAAGTAGAGAAATTACTGTTGTAGATTCTTGGTACAGCTGAGTTTGCAATCGAAGTAAAATATTGAATTAAATACCTCAGCCCAAATAAAATAAAAAAAAAAACAGTGAGTACCAAACATGATGTTCAACTTGATGGTTTTGGGGACTCCTTTACACTCAAATTTAAGGCTTTGGGGGTTTTTTGGTTTGGTTTGTTTTTTCAAACTGAACAGTATGCATGTGTTAAGGCAGGGACAGCACAGGCCAGTACAAAAATACCTCTGTGCTGAAGGCACGCAACTATGCAATTTCCACTTTAAGATAATTCCCAGTTTCCACCAGAAGAACAGTGAGCAGTTTGCCATGAGTCATGGCACAGATATTAAGTCCAGAAGCTGCCAGTCCTTGCCAGCAGTCTCAGCAGTGCTCTGTGTGGGAGGGGAGGTGGGCTGGCTCTCCATCCAAGCAAGTGGGAATATCAGCAGTAGGGACTCCTCCCTTTTGAGAGCTGTTGCAAACATCCGATTTTGCTGGGTGGAACTCAAAGGGATCTGCATTCCTAGCAAGCCTCTCCCTTCCCCCTAGTCCAGGAGAGAGAAAGAAAGGCATGAGAGATACCACATGAGGTTGAGACTGAGGGAATGCAACTGGTTCCTGCCTTCTAGAGAGGAAACCAGTTACAGGGATCACCACTATCCAAGGCTGGTGTAAAAGCATCAAATATAGCAGAAGCAGGACACTTGTACTAACCTGCTTTCAGATACCTCACCTTGGTGACAATACCAGGATTTTAATCTCTTTGCTTTGCTGAGATGTAATTGCCTGGCTGACCACACTGCACCAACTATGGGTAATTTACAATAGGATGGAAAGCTCTTGGTCCAAACTAATTGATAGCAAGCTACTTTCACTAAAGGTACCTTAAAGGATGAGCCACATTTTCTTGGAAAGACAAGAGGAACATCAGTCCTGAAGAAGCTCTTTTGTGTTGACTCTGGAAAGAGGAAACTGTATTTAGAGCCTTCGAGGACACCAAAGGCCTGGGAACAGGATGATGCTATTTGGAACAAAGTGAAGTGTTTTCACTCCTTCATCAGATGCAGCTACTGTTCAATAAACCTCTGTCCAAGAAGGACCACTAAGTACTACTACATAGTTCACATGATCTTTGGTACCAAGAGATCTGGCTCTAACTCTGTCCTCTGGGAAGTTTCCTCTGGCCACTCTATTCTTTCAGTTACACCAACCAACCATGGCAGGTAGGATCAGTACTGTGAGCTGGCTGAACTATAGCACAGCTATAGTAAGCACAGTGCTCCTCAGCAAGCACTGATAATAAAGATGGCATAAAACTTCAGTCTTCCTGTACTATTAGAGCAGCTCTGCCCCATATCTCATCAGTAAACAATGATCTTTGTGGAGGTTCGACTGCAGGCTTCAGAGTGAACTGGCAAGATTGTTAATTTAAAATGAAATGAAGACACAGGGCTGTGTGCCTGTGCCTTTGGTGCACATGGAGAAACTACTCTCTCCTAACACCACGAGACAGACATTTCTTATACGCTCTTACCACAATTAAAACGTGAAGCAAATGGTTTGTTTCCTTCCTGCTGTTGGGTGAAGAGCACTCAAGCCCTGAGCTGACTGTGCTCTTCAGTGGCACCGCAGTGTTTCACTCACCAGGCAGCAACAGTTTAACCAGCCAGGATATACAAAAACAGACAGAAGGTTTTGTTGAATGGTCACAGGAAGCTACAGTTACCAGGGATGTTACAGATGGTTCCTTCCTCTTCCTTGATTGCAGCAGGTCTTGAGTGGAGACATAACACAACCAGATAGAAATATGCAACTGGGACAGAAGATGAAAATATCTTACATTGTGCATAAATAAGGTAAGTTCTCTAAACATCTCGAAGCCGTTTGTCAGACCACAGACCTGCAAAGCTTCAAGACAAACAGGCACATGTTGAGAGGTATTTAACAATAGTTAAAAAAATAAAAATGAAACAAAAATCCACCATTAAGAACAAAAAAACAGATTTGTCGAACTGAATAAAGTCTGTCTTGTGACAATCTATTCCAGCAAACAGTAACACACACATGATGATACAAACATCACTTGGCTGGTGATTTATTTTGCTCAAATAGTCTTGAAGCACCAAATGACATTTGTGATAATGTCATAGGGGGGAAATGTTTAGCTGCCTCCTGGATTTACCTGGCATGTGAAAGCTGTAATTCTAAAGATAACGACAATGATATTCCTTTTATACGTCTCATGCTATCGAAATTAATTCTTCTGGTTTTGTAACTACACAGGAATATCTGTTACCATAAAGCTACAGTCAGTACTGGAGACTAACAGCTTAAAATAGGAAATCAGAATTTCACCCGCTCGGCATCCAGCATCTGAACCACAAGAGGTGCAATGTGATTAACCACAGCTCAGCTTCTGAGCTGGGGGAGTCCTTGGCATGTTTATTGCAGGCTGAGTACACACATCCTCAGGATCAGGCTTTCACCTTGCCTGCGCAGACAGCAATCCCAGCAAAGATGTCATTTACAAAGAGTTCACCTAAGTCAAGGCCACTTAACCTGGTAAGAAGGAGAAGTCTACTAAACCACCAGAGCTTTTCCCAGCAGCATAATGGTTCCAGTACAAACCCTGGTCATATCTGCTTCCTGTTCACCAGGGAAAAGCATTGGCATCACTGTTAAAAGCAACTTATGTGGCTGTGGAGTCCAGGTTACACCCCTTCATTTTAGACACACAGAAATGATATATCTTATCACTCAAATGCTTTCTCTAGAGGATGCACGTCTCCAGAAGGCATTTCAAATCTTAGGTCAGTTAAACTGTCCTTTTTAACAATCTCTCCCTCCCCCACAACTAGAAAGCCAAGGGTGATGTAGCCTCCTCGAATAGATCCCTAATGCTTGGTGGCAGAAGTCACTTTTCATTTGATGCCCCTAGTTCAGAGAAGCAAAATGGCATTTCTTGGCTAGTGATGAATCAGAAAATACCTGTTTATCTAACCTTAAATGCCAAATCACACCTCTTCAAGAGTTCCTGTCTGATCAGCCAGTCCAGGTAGGCTGCCTCCTGGCCATCTGCATCCCTGGCCATGTGGAGGCTGCATGGAGCTGATGGCCTGTCCAAGATAGCTGGAAGTCCTGGCAAAGCTGGGGAAAGCCTTGCAAACAACTGAGAACCAACACCAGCACAAAAGAAGGATTTGCCTCTAGTACCATGACAGGACTCCACAGGTGCCCAACCATACAGATCTACTGAGACTCTGCAGCAACAAGAGATTTTTGCTGGATAAAATACTAATGCTGAGACGAATGCTTGAAAATCAGTAGTAATAAAAAAAAAATAAAGGGAAGGCCTAATAGACAAGTGAACTTATTCATGTTTTATTCTTTTGCAATAACATAAAATTTAAAATATTAATTTATGTACATTTAAAAGGCTAAGGATAGAAGATAGGGCTGCAGGGTGCAATTTCTGCAAACCTGAAATAATATATCCATCTCACACCAATTCATATTTATTAGTGGAATTAATCCTTAAATTTCTTTCAAAAATTCTCATCAACCCAAACATTGTTCCAGGCCCCAGACCAACAAACAGATCTGAAAACTTATGTCAGAGAACACTGTTTAAAGTGTTATTAAAGTGATCTGCATGTATTTTCCTCACGTCTGCGGAGCCGCTTTTAAACATTTTATCAAATGCTGCCCTCTAGCGAACATGTGGCTCCCAGAGAGCATACAGGCTGAAAGAGTTGCATGGTCTAAATGAGAAACTTAATTAAAATAGCCAAAGTGCACACCAGCCGAGACAAAGGAGTCAAAAGAGATGTCGGATTCATTAGTTGAAGTTCTTACATTGTTCTATCATTGCTGGCGTTTTTTTCTCCATTACTATTTTATAAGCATCTGATTAAGTGCATTTAGCCATTACTGGGTATTCTGTGCCTTCCATATCTCCAGCACCTTGCTGTCAGACATTCGGATTTCATATGTTCAGTTTTAAAAATGTTTCACCATTCTTGAGACATCATACAGGTAGCCTGTTCAGAGTTAAATTCTGAACCTTAAATTAGCCTGCAATACAGCAGAGTTCAATGGCATTGTCTAGAAATAAATGTGAGAGGAAACAAAAATAACAGTGAAAAATGTCTACCACCATGTCTGATTCATATTATTCTTTCTCCTTTTCCCTTGAAAGGGACATCTCCCATACTTCACTTACTTACACAAAAGTTAAGCTTCTGCTTCCTACCTACCCATTGATGAAAAGAACTGCACTGACAGACTCAGAAAAACAGAATGGAATTCTCATAAACCATAGCTATAATTTTAAAAAACCAAAACAACACAAACTACACCTCTGCAGCTCCCACAATAACATGCATTTAATAGATTCCAACCTGTCAACATTTACACTAGCTCAATATTTTAGTAGTATTGGTTTTATTTCCCCATCAAGTAGTAATATCACTCATTAAGGTAGACTTAGCTGCCTTATAGTTTATGAGTAGCATTTAAGTCGAGGGGTTTGTTTTTCAAGGGATAATTTTCTTTTAAGTGCACACTGGTAATATGCTCCAACGCTCAGCTTTCCTCCTTTTGCATATTGCATATGCTAAATAAGTTCTTTAAGCAATAAAATAACAACCCACCACTTACCACTGCAGTCCAAAACTCCCTGTGTAACAGGGTCATAAGGAAACATTTCTTTAAGGTTGTGCCTCCTAGTATTTTCTTGAAAAACAGAACACTTATGTTTTATTAGAGGTACATGAAATAAAACATGTAACATTAAAAATTACCTTTCCAGTCACCTCTACCAAAAAGATATTCTGTCCACTACAGTGGCAGGCAGTCATGTGAATTAGTTTGAAGCCTCATCCTCCAATCCATCTTAGAGATATATCAGTTCATAAGGTGGGAGGTATCAGCATTCTGTGCATGGGAAATAGCCAAATATTATCAGCTGCTTGATTTTTTTTTCTTCCACAATACCAACATGGTGAAGATTTTCACTGCAAAGGAAAAACAATGACAAAGAATGGCAGGTCTTCAGAAGAACTGGCAAATCTAAGGGCATCCAGTTCCAGGTGACTACCCCCATACAGCTTTGGGAGATTTGCCTTTTAGAAGATGCTTAGCACTTACCTCTTTAAAAATAGACTCTTTTCAAGCCTTTCAGATTAAATACTACCCAACAGAGATGCATGGTGACACAGATGATTTTTGAAACTGTTGGTGTGGCAGCTTTGATTTTAGCTTTATATCTACATCTGAAAAATCCAGGAATGATGAAAAAAAAACCAACAAGAAAAACAACAAACTGGGAGAAATAGGGAAAAAATTATATTTAAGAAAATAGAAAATTCAGGTTTTTGTTCAAACTATTTCAGGCAAAATATATATCACTATCATGTAAAAAGATCTGCTACGTGTGTCAAAATCCAGGCTTTATATAATGCAAATATCTGTGGAAGGTGATGCACAAAAATGCAGCACTGGCAGTGACTGTTCATTCATAACCATCATGGGCCACTCAGTCCTTAGACCTCTGACGTGACTCTGTTAAAAAGATTTTTCAGGAGGGTATGCAGGAACACAGCTGCATGACTGGAATAAAAGCAGGAAACAAAAGCCAAAAGATAGACCAAAATACTATCCAAATACATAAAGTTTCAATAATCTGCTTTATGTTTCTGTAAGAGTGCAGAGCAAGTGTAGGAATCATTTTCAGTTTTGACATAAGACTGCCTTTTCCTTTCTTTCATCCTGCCTTCTAGGCAGCAAGAGAGCCCCCAGTAACACTCTTGCCTCAAAATGACAGTTTGCTCACTCTCCAGTGAATGTGAGTGTGACCAGATTCAGGGGCAAAGATGGCTGGATGGATCATTAGCTTTACTTGGTAAAGGCCTAGAACTGGCAGGCAGAGCAAAGAAAAAACTGGTCCACTGCTCCCCAAACACCCACTAAAAGGAACCCATGGACTGCACTGTAGACTTAAACAGACGTAATTATGGCATAGGGAGATTAATGAACTCCATAATTTGTGCAATGTGGAATGGACTGGCATCCCACACAATGAAGAAATTCTGAGTAAACAGGTCTTTGCTCTTGCAGAAGGACTCCCAGCACTGTGTGTGGGATGCAGTGCAACAAGCCTTGGCTGCACCTCACCCACCTGAGTGGCTGGGTACAACTTGAGCAACATAATATGCAAGGCAACTAATCCCTAGTGCCAGTTCTTGTGATTCTATTCCAAATTACATCAGTTTTAGATAATTTCTTGCCTGTGGTTCTCTGTCAGCGCAGAGGGGTCTTATGGAGACTGAATCAGTGCTGAAATGAGGGCTTTGCTGGAAATGATTCTGCCCAGTTGGTGCAGCAGCTCGTTAAAATCTGCCTCCAGCGAGCTGCAGCCCCCTACCACTGCTCCTTCTGATACCCAAGCTGTGTCACTTACACAGAACTTCTGCTATTCCCCCTGCCCAGCCAGGCATGGATCTGCCACTGCCCATGAAACTTAGTGTCATTAGTCTGATGGGGGGCCCTGGGCAGAACCATGTACCCAACTCCAGTGCTCACCCTCCTCCTAGAGCATGGGGAGCTGCAGAAAGAGCTGGAGAGCTCTGCTCTTTTCTACACAGCTTCCTATCTGACCAGCACAAAAATTAACAATCCAGTTTGTGCTGGGCTTCTGTGCTAGCTAGACACCTGCTAACTCCATAACCTCCCTGTCCAACAAACTTCACTGCAATTAGATTTTTCTTTCCTGAATGTCACCAGTTACAGGTTATGCCACTGCTCACAAAACACAGTTCTTACCCCACAACCAAGCATTGAAATGCTTTGCATGTTTCAAAGTAGCACATTACAACAAGCACTGGATGCAGTTTAACCAACCTTGATAAACCCACACCAGCAGCCACAAAGGAGATTGATTTTTCTAAATATTTCCTTGTGAAGAGTGTCAAAAGGAACATTTCTCCATCTGCACAAAGGCAACTTCCATCCTGACAGCTCTGCAGCATGATCCAAATGAGGTTGGGGGAACTGTCTTCCTCCAAGGTCTATTGGGCACCGAAATCACACATCCCAGGCCTTTCAATTTTCACATTTACTCAAGACTCCTTAACTATTCTGTATTCCTGTAAACACTGGAGATAGAACTTCCTAATCCACATATATATGAGAAGAGAGAAACCAAATGAGGGGTTAAATTTATCTCCCAATTATATGTGTCAGAAATCCAAAGTAAATCAAGAATTATTTTGCATTTACCATTTTCAAAGTTTGTCAGTAAAATCGCCCAATATAGCTAATTATTCCATTAGCTAGTCAAAACACTTCACCATCCCTGCTTGTTTAATTTGGATTGGCACAGGTAGTCAAGCACCTTATACAATTCATTGCTGCCCCTATGCTTCCACATTGGCTCAGCTGCTGTCTGTTGCCTACTGTTCACAGTGAAAATCCATGATCCACCTCACAACTGGCAGCATTCTGGCAGGCATCAGACACACTTGGCATCATTAGGAGCAGCATCCCTTCCATGAATTAGGGTCAAATGCTTTTATTCCCCCTTAATTTACAGAGGTAATGGTTTAACTCTGTTTGGACCAGGCTTTAGGTCGCAAAGATGAAATGTATTTGTATGTGTGGATGCACGTGCATGTTTATAAAACACAGCTATTGGAACTATATAAAAACTCTGCATAAAGTATTTTTCTCCTGCAAAATGATATTTAGGTAATATTCATGCAAATATCTACTTAGGTAGATACTAAGACAGCAAAATCATCACTATCAAATAGCTATCAAATGGAGTACTGTATCCTACTTCCCCTTCAAAGAGTGACAAAAATCCCTTGATTGCAGTGGAAGAAACTTTGACATCTAAATAGCCACTACCTGTCAAATATGTTGTCCTGTTAGTATTTTTCAATTAAAAAGAATTAAAATAATACAAAAAGAGCAATTAAATCTTATTATGGACTCTCTTTGGCTTTGTTTATTAGTTTCTATTGTTTTTTGAGACCTGTTACAAAAATATATGTTGACTGTTGTCTCACTTTTACCAAAGAAAAGCACTGATTTGTTTGAAAATTTACTTAAGAAAATGCTCCCAGGTTAAGACCTTGTATGCCAAGTTTCAGCCCAGAGTGAATTTTTATGACCGAGTTATAAACCTTTGAAAATAAGAAACTAATACTGCAAGGATTTAAAATAATAGAAAATGTTTCACATAATATAAATCTATAAGCAGAGCATTATATTTAAGTCTTAATATCTACATAGTTGGATTATCTTATATCTTGACAATCATACTAAGTAATCTTGCCTCCTCTCCCCTTCTTCTGATTCAGTGTTTCATTCTTATGCATTAACAATGCTCTGGGCCATAAAATACTGTATTAATATTAGTTTGTCACAGTAGACTAAATTTAGAACAACTCATTAATATGGGAGAGTAAAAGGCATTCTGCCAGGAGTGTGAGTGACTCTACAAGCTCTTAAGGCTATAAGTTATGCAGATATGCCACTTGAACTAGAGAGCTAGCAATTCCTTTTGTTATTAATAAGAGATTCTATTAGTTGAAGCCATTTCTATTTCTAATTAAGAAATGTGGAAAAAGGCAATTTTACTATTGGATGTATCTCTGATGTGTAGCCAGAATAAGCCACATGCCATCTTTCTCTGCTTTCTGGTCAGATAGGATTAGTGGCACATGCACAGAATGAATTTTCTCCTGCAGTACACAGGAAAAGACAAATGTACTGTAGTATTTTCTTTGGTACAATCATAATCTGTGCATCAGAAAGAGTCCAGCAACCAGAGCTGTTTCAAAGCAGATCTGATAATGTTTAGAACTGCCCCAGTGAAGAAAGTTCTTATTTTTCACAAATACAGCCTTTCATTCGTATAGTTTCATGCCAGTAATGCCTTCTCAAAGGTTGTCAAATATTAATTTTTTTAAATTTAGTCCCTTGCTAAGCTACAAATATTCATGTTTAACACCAAGTAGCAGTTCAGGGGCTGACAACAGTATGTACCTTTTGAATGATGCATAGAAAGCAGCAGTTAGCACAAAGACAAAGCCACCAGATTGGTCTCAGGGAAACCCAGTGTCTGAATTTTTCATGATTCCTCCAGCACTTAAAGAATAAGAAACTGGCTACTACTGTTGGGAGATCAGCGTTGTGAAGGTCAGAGCCCAAAAACATGCAAGTGAATCAGGTTTTGCCTGGGGAAAGTGAAAAGGGATTTAAGCTGCTTAAGAGAATTATAAAGAGTTTTTTAATGCATTTTACAAACACTGTGGTAGGAAAACAATAGCTATAAAAATGAGGAGACTCATATCCACCTACCATTCATTGCTTGTAAGTTACAAAAGACAGAGCAAAGACCTTTTCTTTATGTGTGAAGGCTTAAAACTTCCGGAGATGATTCTTTTACTTATAGACTCCTATTACCTTTCTTTTGCCTTTTAAGAACTGCAGCTACTTCAGATGAAAATTTATAAATAGGAATTGTAAAATAAATTCAGTAATTTATCTATCTTAAAAATGCAGTAAAGTGATGTCTTCATTACCCCACAGCCCAGTGTCTTGTGTATCTGTTTATTTTCCATAGCAAACAAACTTTACTTGATCTCATAATTATTTCTAGAAAGTATAAACTGATTCCAGGGGGAAGAAGAAAATAAAAAAAAAGGAAAAATAACAAATTGCTTAGAAAAACATTATAGTGTTTAAGCAACTGATGGCTTCACCTGTCATCATCTAGTTAAGCTCTTAATGAGTTATTTTCTATTCTTGGTCACATCTGATTTTTTTTTTTTTTAATACAAGTCCCTTTGAACAGCTGGGAGTTACAGCATCCTTTGATCACAGTATTCTGAATTTTCAGTCAAAATGAGGACATTTTTGTCCTTACTTGGGCTATTTTTACAAGTCTATTTCCTCAAGTATGTTTTTGGACATTACATTGCAGGCATACAAGAAAGCAGAACAATTAATGTATACATTTTTACATAAATGTTTATAAATTTAGTAAAGGGAAAGAGCTTTGCCACAAGAAACCTCAGCTCTTTTGAAGGCAGTTTTCTAATGATGACCCTTGGCATGCTAGCCCACATGGGATTCCTCTGAGAAGAGTCTGATGAAAATTAGTCTATTCTCATTTCAAACAGAATTTTGCTGAAGTCCTGATCAGAGCATCAGCATGGAGTCCAGGGAGACAACACACGCTACTTGATTCACTCCGCAGCCTCCCTCTCCTGGTAATTGTTGCAGGAACACATAGTGACAAGACTATAGGATGTGAGGGGTCTGGATGTACTCAGGCTGTTACTCTCTGTTTAAAGATTTAAACCATCAGGGTATGATAAGGCTTTTTGATGTTCATTGAACATGGAGCTTGGGTACAGAAGAAGGGGAAAGGGCTTCACCGGAAGGCAATCATCTTTCAGAGCCACAGTAAGACTGAGAGAGGTGGGAAAATCTCAGTCTCAGCATAGACATGGAACAAAGGGAGATGAAAGGGCTAGGGTGAAGAAGGGGCCAGATCTGGCTGTGAGGCAGAACTTGCACTAAAAGATAGTTCGATGCCTTAAAAAGCAGAAAAAACATTTAGTGTTCTTGCTCCATTAACATACACTTTTGGCTAAAATTTAACTATTCTGCAAATTTTTTACAGTTTATGTTGACACTACATTTAAACAATGCCTCTGGCTTATTTTGAAATTATTTAATGAATGTACTTTGTCAGATGAACATCATTTCCTAATTATACAGGAAAGTATTAAATGATGAGCTATTTTAAAGCTGGGATACGATCATTTCTTTCCTAAGGGACAAACTGAAAACAGGCTGGTGTCACACATTGCTGTATAATGTGAATGACTGGGGAGGGGAGAGCAGACACAGAAATTTTCCTTGTATTGACAAAGCAAGGCATCTTAAGACAAATGTGAAGAGGCATTACCATCACCAGGTAAGGCTGGTACAACTCCGTTTCATCATCCAGAAGGGAATGACTGTTTCTGAGGATAATTAAGGGCCTAATCCTGTACCATGAATGGTGATGAGCACTTTTGATTCTCGTTAGCTTTAAAGGGAGATGAGAGGAATCAGTGGGTCACAGGATCAGGCTCTAAAATGAAAGAGAGATTTGAAGGAGTCATCTACACAATTTCATAGACTAGGAGGAAGAGAAAGGCAGTTTGATCTGAGCATCACTTGTATGCTCTGGGAGTTTCACAGCACCTCTGCTGTACAGCACGGTAATTTTGTAGGTCCAACAGGCATTTGCCAGCATTAGTTGCTCTGAAATAAGGGAGAAGGTAAAGGATTCACATAGAAAGCTGAGTGTTAAGCTGATCAAAGTTAGAGATACAGGGATTTATATACACCTTTCTAGCTAAGAAACACTACCTGCTTTTTTATACTAATCTCAGTGGGCCAAATTTATCCTGATGTAACTCAAAGCATATCAGAAGAATTACTGCAGAGATAAAGCAGACACAGTCTCCCTGTGATGTTATTTATAATCTGTATGTTTTGCTCTATAAGAGCATACATACTTGGAGGGTTGCCTAACTGCAGTCACTTACAAGGGTGCAAGAGTCTATTGACTTCAGCAAAGCTAATTCTGAGTTTGATGAAGGAGATTCACATCAAAGCAGTAACATGGACTATTCCTAAAAATCATTCCTATATAGTCACTGATGTTCTTAACTTGGCATTAAGGGCTGCATTAATACTTACATTAGGCTGTGCATTCCCCCTCAAATCTGAAGTCTGACATCCCTTCTCTAACAGCTAAATGCCTTGTATGCATCTGTTGTGAAACTTGGTCCTGCAGAGTGTACGTACTGTGACCAGTCTGCTTCTGTGAAAATGCTTAGCACACATTTGGTTGGCTTTCAAATCCAAGGCTGGCATTTTCAGAAGCATTTAAGAGACTCAGGCATGTAAATCCTACTGAAAGTCAGTGAGATGTCTTCCTACATCAGTTAGGTTTTCTGAACATTAGATCCTATTGCGCTTCAGTGAGACTTGGCTGCCTCCCAGCTAAGGCTTTGAAAAATCCAGCCAACAAAAAAAACACTGACACAAAACCAACACAAACAACAGACAAAAGTTGTGTAAACTGAGTCTTTCCATGATCAGTCTACATAGACAATGGTAAGACATCTCAAAAACAATTACCCTGTACTCAGGACCCTCTCTAGATTTCATGAGGAAAGGGATGCCCTAGTTCATCCACCAATGCTTCATGTGACTGTCTAGACAAGGCCCACTGTATTGGCCTCCATGCTGGCCAACTTCCACTCAAAGAAATAAGACATTCTTTGCTGCCATTAACCAAAGGGGCCAAACTTGTCCATCCTCTCCTATGAGGACTTGGTAGGAAAATTTTGGTTCATCCTGAAAAAGAAAGGATGTATGTTCACCTTCTGTCATTATGTTGAGCAGCGTTATGTGAACAGCAAACCTGGAAAACTTGCAGGAAGCTGCACATAAAACCAGAAGATGCTGCTGAGCCATTCAAGTCTCTATAGGCATATTTGATGTGGTGTTTGCACAATAGCAGTTGCAGGAAACAGAAGATGAAGAACAGTTTTTTGGCATTGTGTTTTTTTAAAGGCAAATGTATTCCCTTGCTTTCATTTTCTTTAGTTGCTGCCATACAACATATTCATCTGCAGCCATCAAAGAAATTATGCACAGAGCAGTAGCTCACCCAGCCCCCTGTGGCTTCAGCCGACACTTTAGAAGCTGGGATTCAAAATGCAGTCCTAGACCATGGATATCCTAGTTCTGCCATAGAGCACTCCTTCTTCAGACAAGTTAAAAATACAGCTCTGTATGAACTGACAACCAAAAAGGGCCAAAGTTTGCATGATTCATTGCAGTCATCACAGGTACAAAATTTATACGAACCATAAAAAAGCCAGTCATTTTCACAACTTCAGCCCAAGGCTAAAAGGAAGACATTACTAGAAGCACAAATTTAACCTGATTTTTTGTGACACAGTCAATTGTTAAATAAATGGTATGATAGACACCTACTGCAACAAGAATAAAAATTGCACCAGTTGCTTTTATGTTATCATACTTCTGTGTGCTCTCACAAAAACTTTCCCCAGAAAAATCAATAAAGCAAATTGTGCCCAGCAGTCGCCCATTACAGAATTAAATCCATATGCCAATAGAAAACAATGAAGAAAACAAAACTAACAAGGTATCCATTTGGCTTTGTTAGACTTTGCCTGCCAGAGAATAAAATGCAAGGCTGGGTGTAATTTAATGCAAACCTTGGCCTATCCTGGTCATGCATATGACTGACCCTCAGTGCAAGACCATCAATTTTCTATTAAAGATCAGAGAGTTGACATATCAAAGTCAACATCTAGCTGAATAACTGCAGTAACTTGATAATAATTCTTTTGTGGATTTCAGAGTGGCTTTTCGGTAAAGTATCAGAAAGGTAGCAGTTTTCAATCCTGACCCAACAAGATCTGAATATGAAATAAAGGATTTGAGCTTGATCTCCCCATGATGTGAGGATGAATGTTCTGGTAAATGTTAACTTAGTGCTCTGAATAGCTCAGTAATAGATGGGTTTAGGCAGTAATAGGTTTAAAATGTCAACTTATTGAATAATAATTTCATGTTGTACAAATACTACGTGTAAGAAGGGATTTGTTTTGCAAATTTTGAAATAAATGAATGGATTTATGATGTCCTTCACTGTTCTGTTCAGAATGTTATACAAGAACAAAAATTAGTTTTGCTTCAATAATATCCCTTATTGTTTCCCTGCATTATTCTGAGTGTGTGTTCTAACTCACAAGTGTTGCTTACTCCTGTTGTTTATTCTTAAGTAGCTTGATGTGTGTTTTGGCGCCTGACAACAAACACAATTATTCCTTGCGAAAATAAATAAGATAGGAAAAAAAAACCTTGAGAAATTTTCCTTAAAATTCTGCTGTCCAAACTAAGGACAGTGTTAAAACATCTTTACAACACTTACATCCAAACAATCCTACTGGCTCTTACTGAAGGAAGTTCTGAAGCAATGACAATCCAATGCTGTCTGACTGCTAACACATGGATGAAAGCAGTCAAGCTGCTCCCTTTTTCATATCATGCTATTTCAGCCATTGCCTTCCATCCAAGCACTGATGTTCAGCAACCTGTAAAGCATTCCTAACACACTTGGGAAGATGATGCCAAGCTATTGACCATATGGCATTTTGGAAGAGAATAGCATTCTTGGGACCTTTTTATTTTTTAAATATGTTTTTCTTTAGTTATTTCTCAGCTTGCTTCCATCTATGTATGCTTTCACACTTACGTAAGTGATTCTCGTTTAGCTTACGCAAGTCTGAATCCACTGTACCTAAACTGATACCAAATTACCAGGGGCTGAGTCCTAGCAGTTGTATTTTTCTGACTGACCCTGCAACCCATTACTTGATGTTTAACTTATTAATCAAGAACCAAGGATACAAACTGTGCCAAAAACTGTTCAGAAATTCACTCTTTATGAATCAGGAGGACATGGGATAATGAGGAGAGTTAGCTAAGCTTAGTTACTCCTTCTACTTTCTCTTGAAGACTGCCAATATAAAGAACCCATGCAGCTCAAAGCCCGGTCTTCCAGACCTGCTGGAAGAATGGCAGTTGCACCTGCTGTACTCAATTATTCCATGCCCTATTTTCCACAAATAGCTTCATGCATTCAAATTTATTTAAATCTCCCAAATAAGCACAGGACTTTACATCACTGGGCAAATAACCCTGTCCCAAATTCAGAGTGAACCAGACACTCAAGTGATCAGAGCATACCTCAGTTAAGCATGATGCTGTTCTTTGCTTTTTGATCCCAAATTGCTGAGTAGTGTGGTCACAGGGATAAATATGTGTTGTGTTTTAGCCCAGAATAAGCTGTAGTTTTGGGCAGCAATTCTATGTAAACTGTCCTAAGCTGAAAGGACCAACAGCACAAATTCCTGAGAAGACATGTCCCAACCACTCATTTGTGAAAGTGGTAGCTTAAAAGGTAGACCCTGCTGGGTGACATAAAACTTGGGAGCATCCAGCTATTTCAATGGAACTGGCTGTGATACCATAAAACAAAAGGTGACAATTCCTGTACTAGATCAGACATAAAAAAGAGAGGGGAGGCTAAACTGTGAAAAGCAATTCCTCTCTCTCATACAAATATCTTGAAGAACAATATAGGGATTACAGGAAATCATAAGCCACGTAAACTGCTTTTTGGATAAGTATTTTCCGCTTACAAGGGTGCCCCAAGGCAAAAGTTGCTCTTTAAACAGAATTTGATTTTAAGGGCAAATTTACAATTATAATTAGCTGCAACAAGCAGACAAACCCAGAGGGAGGGCTGTGTTCAGGTCCTAAGTACAGATCCTCATGGTCTGGCAGCATGATCAAGAGCCCCTGCCTTGTTGCCCACCCCCAGAACGCCCTGCAGACAGCTCGGGGGCCGTGCTGACACAGGGCCTCCTGCCCTCCTGCAAGGGAAGGAGACTGGAGCTAGAGACACTGGCTGAAACAAGCACATAAATAAATTAAACATTCCAAAGCTGATCACAGAGGGGACGTAAGCTCTCCAGGAAACCAACAGCACAGAGTTATTTGGAAAGTTCCCAGGCTGAGCCCCCAATTCATGCCTCAGCTTTGTCTAAAGTCCCTTTAGTCCCCACAGCACTGGGGAAAAGGAGGCAGCAGGCAGTGGAATGCAAACAAAAACCCAAACAACAAAATACAATAAAACAGCCCTGAGAGACTCAAAGAGGGGTCAGTTCTGAGAATACAACACAATTTTAGCCCAAGGTATGACAAGGTATACCATCAATTATGATCTTGCAAAGAACATCAAATAGGAAGCACATGGCAAAGTTCCACCCAGACAACATTATACATCATACAGACAACATGTTGTGTAGGTTGGGAGACATTATACATTAATCCAGTCATCATAACAGCACAAACCTCTTAACAGTGAATAGCAAACTGGAATGCTAGGGGTTCTGAGAACTTTGTTTATCCTTGGCTGCCCATTGACTTTTACTAACTGATGTGAGCACAAATGAGCTTACATTTCATCCAAAATTATTGCATACACAGAAAAATTTCAAAAGTAGACTGTAAAAAAAAAAAAAAAAAGAGAAAAGAAAATTCAGCTTTCTTGATAAATACAGGAGCAAAAGGACTTTTTCTCAAAATCTATACCTCCCTAATTTGATCCAAAAACTGTGATGGTTACAACTTTCCTTGGAGTTTTCAGTTTTTCTATATTTCTTTGGAAACACAGAAGCATCAATAAAATCTCTCCCAATAGCACCACCCACAAAACCTTCTCTCCTGACTCCCTGCCTGCTGTAACAGAGCAGTTTAGCCAGGGAACAAAACTGGCTTCCAGAAGCTGTCACCACCCTTCATGTAAAAGCATAACTTGCAGGAGCACACGGCTTCCCTCAGGTCACTGGCTTGCAGGTACTGCCATTCCTGCCACACCTTCAGATGAACCCTTCTTCCCCCACTTCACAAAAAAACCCCCAAAGCCTCAGATCTTCCTCAGAAAGAGATCTTAGCTGGTATTACTGGCAAAAGTAATAACAAAAAAAAGTAAAAGTTTCTCCTTCTTTCCTTAAACATATGAAAGCCAAGCTTCTAGACAGATAATATCACTGAATCAGGCTAGTGGAAGTGCTATGCCACAAGAAGCTAAATAGCTGAACTTGGAGCAGCTGGTGGGTGAACCTTAGGGCAGGACTGGTAAACAAACATGACTGATACTATCTAGAGTGGTCACATTAACCTCTGAAAAAGCCCTAACAGGCTTTGAATTTGGAAAGAACTCATGCTCTAGACAGTGCTTTCTGAGAGTCCAAGCAAAGGGCTTATAGTTAACTCGAGTACAAAGACTAAATGACCTGAAGCTTTCTCTTCAGGATTAAAGTAGGCATGAAGGAGGCAGCTGGGTGCTAACAGTACCTGAGTGCTTTGCAGGAATATGCTCCCTGAGGTCAAAGACTGCTCTTGGAACTAACACTAAAGCTTGCACTATCTACAGAAAAGGTGATTTTAAGGCACGATGCAGTTTCAGTACCCAAGAATCAATACTGCTCAAATAGTTTTCAGCCAAACTTAAGAAAATCTATCCCTTCACTGAAAAAACCATCTGGATAGCAGGATCTGCTTGGAATAGGATCTTTCATATGGCAATTCAGCTAGTGTACAAAAAACAGACCCTAGAAGGAAGACGAAAATCAAATTCACATCATCATGTTAGCTCCTCTATAGTTTTGTATTTTCCCTAGGGTTCTGACTTTATTTTTTCATGTCAAAATGTGATTTTTTTTTTCCTGTTAGCGAACACTTAATTTTCCAAAGACTAAAAAGGATGCCCATCATGTTAGAAAATATTCAAAACAAAGCCCCTTAAAAAAGCAGAGAAAAAGCTGTGTATGTAAGACAGCAGCTCTGCGAGGCAGAAAACATTTTTGTAGAATGCAGAATTTGGACCATGCAACCTTTCCTGGCCATGTGCTACAACCTCCACAAGCAGGTCTGGTTTGTAACAGAGCAACCTGTCACTTGAAGGTTAGTAGTTAGTATCCAGAGGCCTCCCTGTATTGTTCACATTACACATGCAAGTCCCATCCTTTGGCAGAATCTAACCTTTATTTTTTTTCCTCTCTTGAAAATAAAGCTTATGTCAAGGGGTCAAGGCCTGTAGAGTCATCTTCCTCCTCTCTGCCTTCCATATGCAGAACCTAGGGGAGCACTGGGAAGAGCCAAGGATTTGCCCTTACAATGAGAAGCACCTTAACAGCTCAAGGCTCACCCCAAGGAAGCGCCCATGTATTGTTACAAGTGCGAATTTGGGTACATCTGCCTCACCTCTACCTCAGGGAAGCACAGGGCTGTAGCATTTGGCCTGTTTCTTTAAACAATCCATAGATATTGAACAGCATCCTTGAAGGGCTATGAAAAGCAGGCACCAAGAAATGCAGAGTTTATAGAGGATGCCACACAGCTACCAAAAGAGCATTCAGGATACAGAGGAACATAAATTGCACAGCTGAAATCAAGCCGTATTTTTAGCTGCAAACTTGTTAAACCCACATTCATATGCCTCCACCAAAATATTTCATTCTCTTTGATTAACAAATCTTTCTTAAATGAGGTTCAGTCCTACACAAATGTAAAATGGATGTGTGTTTTTTAAAGCACTGAAACTGATTTGCATTTCAGCACATCGATGTATCTATAGAACAACTTTAATAAAAAGGCTCAGCTCTTTCAGATTATTTGGTCTGTGTGTTTGTTTTTCTGGTGCATATACAATTATCTTTTAAAATGTAGGCAAACCAGGGATCCATAGGTAATCTAAGAAGCACAACATTCATGCTTGTTTATATCTGTATTTTCAGCTAGTACATATCCATGATTTATTTGCAAACAAATTAATTAATGTTTCAGCAGCTGTTTGCAGCCAGTCTGTGATCTAGTTTAAACAGAGATGACACTTTTTTTTATTCCACAGGGGCAATTTCAAGTACTCGTAGATTATATTCTTACTATCAGTCCAAATGATAAAAGAGTAGTGAATCCTGAAACAGCATAGCTGACTTTATAAGATCACTGTGCTTCCACATATCCAGTTATTCCCTAATGCCATCTTTCCTGTGTTATCTTTTAATTAAGGCTGCATAATGCCAGTTTATAAACAAATCTCTAAGTAAGATCAAAAACTGACATATTTTAAATGTTTTTCATTCTCTAGTTTGTGGTCTCCTGGGGGTGTTATTCTAAAATGTACATCCCTGTATGAAATTACTTTTTTATCACATTGTGCATAATGAAAAGAAATGTTTGAATATTGTTCTGTAACCTGACAACGAACAAACAAATGAAAGAACAAGTGCTGGGTATTGTAAAAGATAAGCACAGTATACAGTAGGTAGATAACTGCAGAAAACATTACTTGTTGTACTTGGTGATTTTATTTCTCTTGATAAAAAAAAAGAAAAATACAAGACAAAATCCCCAAAGCCTCGCTAGGCTAAATTTCTTCCTTCTTCTTTGAACAGACTACACAGATTTTGTTGACTAATTGAGATCAATCCCAGTTGTAAATCGCCTTGCTATCCTACAGCTTTAATTAAGCTACCAGAGGGAGTTGTTTATCAATTAACACTTGTTACAAATTATTAGTAATTATATGGACTTTGCGTATATACATCAGCCAGTAAAGACTAAGCTATAATTCCCTGTGATATAAATTACGTCACATATAGTGTATAAAATTTTCCTTACCAAAAAAACAATCAGCATAAAAACATATGGAAATTAGACTGGCTCAGGAAGACCTAAAGTAATCCACTTATTAATCTTAACTAAATGCAACAAATTGTAACATATCTTGTGCATAACTATAGGCAATTACACTAAGAAAATTAAGTTAGCCAAACTTTTTTTTAAATGGTGGTGTTCTTTAATGCATTGCATGCATTCCCATTTTGAGTAACAAACATCTTAAATAAGGAACATTAGGTAAAAGTTGATAATGTATTCAAACATTAAAGCTACCTATTGCTCTGTGCACTACACTCTGTGATAATTTTAATTGGCTTAATTGAGATGCACAAGTCTGATTAATGTTTAATTCCTTTATATTAAAAAAGAGGGAGTCAAGTAGTTAGACATTTCTTCAATTATGTTAGATCTTTCTCAACTTCAAAGGAATGTTACAGTAGACAGCCAGATACTGGATGAACTGATTAAAGAATAAAGACTGCTCATTATAATCTAAGAGTACAAAATTGGTTTGTGTAGCCTTTGAAAGTTGAAATTAAGAGCTGTTGAGTTAAAACTCAAGCTACAGTAATTAACCCAATTTATAGCCATCTTCACTTACCTGGTTGACTAAGATTAGTCATTTGAAATGATCCAGTAGATTCACTGGTTCATTTATTATTCATTCCATGACCAATGAGATATAATTTCACCCTGATGAAACCTTCATTTATGAGACAAAGATTTAGTGCCTCTACTTAATTTGTTTTTAATTACTTAGGATAGAACCTTCCTCATTCACATTAATGAGTAACAACCTCTTCAAAACCTGCTGAGGAGATTTTGGTCGGGTTTTTTTTTTTTCATTTTCTGGCTATGCAAGAAATAAAAGATTACCAAATTTTTTCTAATACAAGTATTGCATTATAGAAGTAAGTACATTACAGTAAATTTTATATCAGTACCACAGCTGCACTTTGCTAATACAGTTTACTGTCTAGCAGAAAGGGATGGTCTGTTCCTGCAGGAGATGTGTGGATAACACAAAACTACCAGGTAGGAGAGGTGTAACTGAGCTTCTACTGTATTATTAGAAAGGGGGGCATTGAAATTTCTTTGAAACTAGCCTATGTTGGCAGGACTTTAGTTTGTCTCTACTGGCAATAAACACTGAATCAATTTCTTTTAAAAAAGCTTTGTGTTTTGACCAAAATAACAACTTGAAAAGCAACAGCACTGCACTTGACTGAAGACAGATTCACACAGGTCTCTAGTTAGTCACTATCTGCAACCCTTCAGGGAGAAAGGAAGAAAGAGGAGAAAGAGGAGAAAAAGAAGAAAATAAACAAATTTTATAATAATAAATGGGCTTATGGGTAGAACCACACCGCTAAATTAGTCACAGAAAGTAGAATATGAGCACAAAAAGAAGTGAATAAAGCAGGCAGGTAGCCTCTTTTGCCAAATGAAATTAGCTGTGTTGCAGAGTGTATTTGATTGTCATGGTAATGATTTGATCATGACTGTTCTACAGCTGGGCTTACATGAGAGCCCTACACCCAGAAACAGACACATGAACTACATGAAAACACTCACCCTAACTAACCAACTTAGAAGTCTGCAAAACCAGAAGGGACAGCAGGGGAAAAGAAGCTTTTCAAATGGAAGCAATACAGTGGCCAAGGGCATGCCAGAAGGCATTGCTGGAAACCTCTGAATAGAGTATTTTTTGACAATACCTAGTAACTGTAACTGAACATGAAAAGACATGTTCAGACAAGCAACATCTGATAATTTTGGATGAGGTGAAAACTCTCAAGTCTGCTAATGACACTAGCTGGGGCAAAAGCAGTTTTCATATTCTTAGAAGATATGCCTAGCAGTTTGTAGTACCTTACTAGTACTTAGTTACATTAGAGTGTTACTATAGAGAAATGTTGCCTTGTTATCTATTCACCACAGGCAAGAGGAGTTTTCCTATTCCCCTTTTCCACACAAACTGAAGTTATTGCTCAGTTATTGCAGAGACTGAAGTGGCCTCTTTCTGTAACACATTACGGTCCCTTTCCCTGAACTACCAGATTTATAGGTGATTAAGGAAAAATAAACACCAAAAAAAATTCCACAGTATCAAACCTGTGACCATCTATCCTGCCATTTCAACTACTTAAATAATTTTTTACAGAAATTCAAAAGCCAGTTAATCTATCTCTAAAAAAGAAGGCTCTCTTTATTTCTGAAGGAAAAGGAAACAGTACTGAGGCAGACTGACAGCCCCAAATCTCAACTATTTCCACAAAAATGCTACAGGACACGATTACTTAAACAAGATTATTTCTTCAACAGAGCTAGAAGGAACTATTTTTGACAGACAAATTATTTCAGATAAGTTTTCTCTAACCTCTGCAAAAAAACAGATGGAAAATTCCTAGAACCTTATCTTGTCTGCATCAATGTGTGGCAGCACAGAACAAGGAAAGCAGCACACTGAGGAACTAGCTGTGTTTGCTGCAATAATGCCCACCATACAACAGCACACTGCTTCAATCTTTACCTGAAAAATCCCACAGCCACCCATTCAAGTTTCTGCTGCCTCTCACAGCAACAACAGATACCACCAAAGACACAATTCCACCATGCAGTGTTATGATAGCATCCACTTTTTCTGATATCAGAGAAAATGTGTTTAATCTCTAATTTTCTCCAAATTGAGAGGTTTTCTCACAAGTTAGGATAAGCTGAGATTTCCTGTCCTCTTTAATACCACTGCTATTTCATCCCCTCACCAGGGAGACCATCCCCAAGCTCCCTGTATCGACTGATACTTTATAGATATAAAAGTAGTGGTCAGGTGGTAACCTGGAACGAAAAGACTTCCTTTACACAGTTATGTTTTTATCCTCCAGTGTAATTCTGCAAATGGAAGCCAGGAAGACTCTGAAAGTCTTTTTC
This sequence comes from Peucedramus taeniatus, assembly GCA_013400575.1. NCBI lineage: Eukaryota > Metazoa > Chordata > Aves > Passeriformes > Fringillidae > Peucedramus > Peucedramus taeniatus. The sequence continues at coordinate 232,567 of WBNO01010547.1, forward strand.
CATCGTGTTCTTCCGATATATGCAATAAAAAGGTTCTTACATACATTTTAATGACACGTTCCTATAGCATTAATAGTATCTTATTAAATTACACAACAATGATGGAGTTTATATTTTTCCATAATACTCTTCTTTTTTTTGGATGAAAGACCATCACTCATCCAAGTGGCAGCTACATTTTATTGAAGGATAATACCAAATACATAATTTTTTAAGCAATGGGTATCCCTTAGAAATTAAGATACTATTTGATAAGTCCATCAGCATCTACCCTTGTTTTGTCACTACCTGATCTGCCAAATTACATGTTGCAAGAACAAAAGGAGCAAACTTACAGTATCTTCCTACCTATCCTGTATGTTCAGTGGATAATGGGAAGCTCTTATAGCCTTAGGAATGCTTACCTGAACATACGGCAGAGAAAAAGTGGCCCAGGTTATGAGTTCTGCTCTCCTCCACCTGCGGCAGGGAGCTCTAGCAGATTTCACATCTAATTGTGAAGTTTCTTGATCTGCTCAAAAATGTTCCGAAACTACAGAGTACCTTTGAATTTTCATTGTTGGCTGAATATGACAAAACTCTTGGTATCATATCTTACTCTCACTCATCTTGAGCAGATCTTGTTAGTGCATATTAGATCTTGTTAAAGATTAATTCTTAAAGCATCCTCAAGCTTTCTTTTCCAACAAAGGAAACATCAATTATAGACTCACACATAAACTTTGCCCCTATCTTGAATACTTGCTGCCCTTTATAAATCTTAGATTTCTTCCCCTTGTGTATGTTCAAAGGAGAGATTTTATTGCCTCCAGGGGTTGTTAAACTGATTGCAATACCACGTATTTAGAGCAGTTCAGTGGGAATTAAGCTGGTTCAATGCTGTCAGACCTAGAATATAGCTGTCAAATAGCATTACAAGTAAAACACCCTTGATAAGAAATAATGACCAAATGTCAATCTGTTTTTTACCAGCAGCGCTACAGATGTAGCCTTGCCAATGAAAAATGCAATATTTTGCACATTACAGTAGCTGTGCTTTTGTGATGTTATATAGTAAAGGGTGTTTCAGTCTTTCAATGTAGCTTATTTTTAGATTATAGGATTTGATCACAAAAATGTGTGCCTTGGACCTACCTTGGATTCAAACTAGCAATGCCTTAAGTGTGGCTTTACTCTCCTTGCAATTTTCTGCTGTAAAAAACCCACAAACCAAAACAACAACAAAAAAAATCACAAAACCAACACATGCATTAAAAATTCATTAATCATACTTCCTAAATGTTAGCCATGCAAAAATTAAAACAGCCAATTTGCTTTGAGCTGCTTTATGGTCTCACAGCATAAAGGTTCATGTAGCTTCAGACTACAATGAAACACATTAGCTAACGTAATTTTTCTGATTTATGGACTGTTGCTTTTTTAATAAATCTATTGTGCACAAAATTACTACATTTCTTACAATTTCTTTTGCAGATACAAGTATTTGTCACCTACATGAAGAATGAATATGCAATAAATGTTTTAATACTTAAATGCACACTATTCTTAATCCAATACTTAAACAGTTCTTACTTCAATACAGTGTTTACAAGTGTGTATTCATTTCTGATAATACGTTTTTGACGTATGTGAAATTGTTACCATAAATAAATAACAAGACTTTAAAAACGAAAATAAAACCATTGCCAAGACACAAGACTCATTTATCCAGATGTGATGGGGTTCAAAGCAATATACCTGAAATTTTGGTTTAGATAGAGCAGGAAGTATTTAAAAATATCTGCAATAATTCGGGGTCACAGTTTCAGCCAGAATAAGCACTTCAAGAGGGCTTTTTTGTCTGGGAGACATTCAAGAGGAGTTATATAGAAAGGAAGGACAAGGAAAATCTAATACAATGTCTTTCAAAAAGACATTTTAGAACTAAGAACAGTACTGGTTCCCCAGGAACTGATGAATGAACAGAGAATGATGCAAACTCTCAAGCACAGTAAGACTATGAATGTGAATGCCAAATTGTGCTCTCCACGGCATTCAAAGAAGACACCTGTTGACAGCAGTGGAAGTCCCAGCACATGAGATAAAATTAATGCAATATGTTTAAAACAATTACACTACTTTGACAGAAACCTCCCAAAGATAATTAAAAATATTTGAGTGGCATTAATATTGTCTCACAATTTAAATCTGCAAAGTACTCTCCCCCTCTAAAATATGCAATTAAACAAATAGCATCTTTGTGTTTACACCTTTCAAACTCAGACTTAATTTTTCCATTTTGCAAACTTCTTCCCTACATTAATTAATCCACTATGCACAAAGAAGTCACATGAATTGCTAACTTGCACATGGCTGAAAGTATAGGTTTCAACTATGCATAACCTGACAGCTTCAATCAGACTGCAGAAAATCTAAACACTTCATACCTGAGCCACTCGAAGTCCTTATATAGCTGTGCAACTCCCTATCTTCAGAGAATCTACATGACATGGAAGTTAACTCTGAAAATGAGCCACAACATTTAAATAGAGGTTTGGGGTTTTGTTTCAGGGGTTTTTTTCATAGGTGTACTTCAGACAGTAAAGCATGTTGCCAGCTTCTGACCCTGATCTTCCTTATCAGTCCAGGGCTTTGAGCTCCGCCTCATAGTATGTAACTGGCAGGAACTACTACCAGGCAGTAGTACTAGATAAATAGTACAACATCATAACCATTCTAAAAGATAATATGTATGTTCCAATGCATTTAGCAAGTAAACTCTACTTTCTGCATTAATGATCAGCATTCATTATTAATGGCTGAAGTAATGCATGGGGTAGTCCCTTTTGGGTGAATTCATGGGGATTAACTTCCACTTACACTGTAGTTTTACTTTAATGCTTTTTCTATTCATCTTGTGAAATGTTTACAGCTCACACACTGATGCTGGAGGAGTAACTGATTTCAAACTCAATGCCATCATTTCATAACTACACTTAAGGACTCACAGGGGAATTGAGTGTCACTACTGAGTAATATGAATAATTTCACATTGTGAGATAAATGAGGCAAAGATAGGGCATTTATCCAAAAATCAATCCAGAGCTGCATGCAAGATTCCCTTTCATTTTTTCTTTCTTAAGTGAAGAGGGAAATATCTGTGGGTGATGTCATTTGGCTTCCAGTTAAAAAATTCAGCATGCAGTCTGTAATTATAGATTTTGGCACAAACCAGCACAAATTTCTCACTATGATGTCAAAAAGTCAGCCCTTAATTGGTCTTGCAAATTATTTTTTTTCCTTTATCGTAGCTATTTCACAACCAGTTAAGACATACTGCAGCAAGGCTCTTTTATATTTATTTGTATTTTAGCAAATATTTTCAACTGCAATTTTTGTACTTATTTTGAATCAAAAGAGTACTAACCAATGCATCAAAATGACATAATCATAATTTATCTTGTTAAAAAAACGGTTTGAACTTTACTTAAAAAAAAAATAGAACTTTGCTGCCCTCTACCTGTCAATTCCCAGATTGTGTAAGAAGACAGAAAAATCAAAAGTCCCAGACTTCACAGAATTCTAAAGAGAGGTCAGACTTCAGCTACATTTCCACAATGTGTCTTGACAAAGCAGAAAATCAAAGTTGCAGTTATTGTCTCCATTGACTGAATTTAAATGAGGAAGTAGAACCATAGATGTTTTGGGTTGGAAAGGACCTTAAATATAACAGAATCACAACCACCAAGTGAGTAAGGTTGGAAGGAACAGTGGCATCATCTGGTCCAACCTCCCTGCTCAAGCAGACTCTTCCTAGAGTACACTACACTGATTGCATTAAGGGCTGCTCTCAGTCCCTTCTCTGCCTAGCCCTGTTAGTGCTTGGGATTGCCCCGAGCCAGGAGCAGGACCTTGCTCTTGGCCTTGCTGAACTTGACAAGGTTCACAGGGCCCACCTCTCCAGCCTGACAGTGTCCCTCTGGGTGGCAACCCTTCCCTCCAGCGTGTTGGCCACACCACACAGCTCGGTGTCATTGTCACCGATGAGGGTGCTTCTGGTCCCCCTGTCCGTGTCACCGACAAAGCTGTGAAACAGAGCCAGTCCCAATACTGACCCCTGAGGATCACCACCAGTTACTACTTACTGGATCCCACTTGGACATTGAGATGTTGACCACAACTCTCTGAATGTGGCCACTAGCCAATTCCCTATCCACCAGGTAGTCCATCCATCAAATCTGTGCCTGCCCAGTTTAGAGACAAGGATCTCATGTTCGGGTAATGTCAAATGCTTTGCACAAGTCCAGGTAGATGACATCAGTTGTACTTCCTTCATCCACCAGCACTAACTCTCTATGTAGGAGGCTCAAAATTTGTCAGGTATGATTTTCCCTTAGCAAAGCCATGTGGGCTCTTACCAATCACCTAATTTTCCACATGCCTTAGCACAAGTTTTAGGAGGATCTGCTGCATAATCCTGCCAGGCACTGAGATGAGACCGACTGGCCTGTCATGCCGTAAATGCTATATGAATTCTCTAAAACTATTTGGAAAATATGATAAAAACTCACCAATGAACCAGTTCTTGATTAAACATGAGAAGTGCCATGGAGGAATGGAGGCTAAATGCTTTTAATTATATTCAGCTGTAAGACACTATCCCAAAATTACTCATTTAGTCATCCATTGCTGAGGCTATCAGCATGGTTTCCCACAGGCCAAAGACTCTGTTCATTTCATTGAATTTCAGTGCATGAATGACAACAGCAATGTTTCTACCTCTCCTTTCTCTCACAGTCCCTTTCTTTTTACAAGCTATATTCCTCAAAAATTCTGGGTTTGTTTTGCTGTTATATAATGCAAGAATTGGAGAAGAAAGCAGACATCAGTCTGCTCTGATTTTCTTTCTGTTGCACTAAAACGTGCTGAACGTCTGTGACTGAAATCACTGAAACAGAAGAAGAAAACCTCTCTTCATTACTCTTTTTTCCATGAGAAGTTTAAGTTTCATTTGTGCTAAATACTTGTGATCACAGAATCAATAAAATGATTACTACACTCAGACACTGTTAATTTAGATGTCAACAGTTTTACCCCTCCTTTTTAAACATGCAGTTTCTTCACTACTTTCCCTTAATACTCCCTTAATTAAAACATCAAAAGGAAAAAAAACCTCCTCTTTGAATGCCATTTTCTGTCCATCCTCCTCTCTCACTGAAGAATAAGAATAGCTTCCAGTGAGTATTTCCAATGTCCCCAGTCAGTTCTATGAAATCAAGAGACTGAGACAATGTCCTTAATATCATGATGGCTAAAACCAAATAGGAGTACACCAACTATTGCTGATATAAATTAAAAGCTAAGGAGACACCTTCCACCCCATCAGCTCACCTTTTGTTACTGAAGCCATCAGCCAAAAGTAAGCATACATGGAATATAATGAATGTCCACTGTATTTTAATGAAGTCCTAAACTAAGACAGATGACCCATGCCACTTGAATTGCACACTACAGCACACCAGGTCAAACATCCAGAGTAAGTCATTAACCTTAAAATGTAATGAAGCATTTGCATCTACTGAGTATAAAAACACAGGCTACATCCTCTTTGTTAATTCTACTCTTTGAAATCCAGTATGAAGCAAAACAAAGTGAGCGCACCTTTTTTAGACATGGTCCTGATTTGCTCCAGAGAAAAACCCTTCTTCACACAGAGTGAGACCCCACTAATGGTTGTTCCAACATGTTTTATTCCAGTCATATAAGCAGCCCTTCAGATCTGATTCTTACTAAAATCTAAAAATCAGGATGGTGAGTAAAAGTTATTTTCTGTTAGGGTTAATGGCAAAACTTCTGAGACAGCTCCTGCTCTGTAAAGCTTGTAAAGATGTAAGAGGAGCATACACTATCCAGTGAGTGAGAAGGGGAGAAAAAGCCTTTTCTCAGTCATGGTCTAGGTTCCACTCACTGACAAAGCTAACAAATCAACACTGATCATCTCAGGATTACACCAGGCTCTGCTGTCTACCACCACAGAGGATAAAAAGCCTCCAAGTTCACTTGGGATCTCATTTTATTAACCACACTGCTGCACAGAAACTACACCAGTGGGCTCCATTATAAAGTCTAAAGACAGATAGCCAGACAGACTCAGCAATTCAGACTTTGTTGGGGTTTCTTTTTAATCCTGAGCTTGTTTTAAAGAACAACAACTCCTTTTTTTGTGAACTTCCCAGAAAAGAAAAAAAAAATAAAAAAACCCAAGTCTTTCAAGAGGACCTGAAAACCTGATGAGCTTCAAATGCAAGAAATAACAAGCTTTTGAATGGAAACCATGGAGAGCCACTTTGGAAATTCAAGGACTGAAACACTGAGCCAGCACATGAAAAAGGAATCAAATTTTGCTCATGAAAAAGGAATTAAATGAAAGCGTCTTCTTCAAGAAAAGAACACAGAAGTCCTGGGGTTATTAAGTCATGGTAGCAAAAAAATATTTTGATTCTGTGGTAGACTCTCTCACTTGGAATCTCAAAATATTTTCAGCTGCTTTATTAACTTTTATCATTTCCTTATCCAAATGAGAAGATTAGTCATTACTAAATGAATTCCCACAAAGCATCAGAAGTCTTTGGAAGAGCTAAACACAAGCAGAGAATCCTTGCTTGAGTCTTATTCAGTTATTTCTAAAGCAATGCTTCACTGTGATACTACCACTCATTCAAGAACACTTTGGTGTTTGTTTGGGGTTTTTTTGTTTGGTCTTGTTTTGTTAACTACCAGTGCTCCCAAATAGCAGTCAAACAAATAAGAAACTAGAAGGGCCACAACAAAACTTCTTCAAAGCAATCCTTTCCCAACCCATAACAGCTCTTCAAATTGAGAGGTCAATGTAAAGGACCTAACCTATTCAACTTTAAGAACATAGTTTACCTCTGCTGGTAGAACTGGAGCAACCTGAAGCTTGTTCTCCTGTGAAGGGTTATGTTTTCTGACCCACCCACAGGAAAGGAACAAATACAAGAAGTTTTATGAGGACAGTTAAGGATTCTAAAGTAGTTTCATCACAACTGTACTCCCTCATGCAAGTGCAACAAAACTAGAAGTAGAAACGTACTACTGCTAGGGAATATCATTAGCAAAACATTCTGCATTTGTATACTGTTACTGTAATGTTAAAAAAGGTTAATGAGCTTGAGCTTATGACAGTCTGCCAAAAAAGTCCAAAAGGACTTTATAAAAATATGAGCATTGATTTAAACTTATCAAAAATAAAAATCAAGCCCCTTATAATAGGGATTATTTTTCTTAAGTCAGGAAAAAGAATTCCCCAAAACTTGGGGAGGGGGGAAATTATGGCCAAACTTTGGAAAGAAAATACAATTCTCAGGAACTAAACAATTAAAAACCTCTTACAGGAAGTGAGTAGGGGTCTGAAATTAAATTAAAGGACTCATGAAACATTGCATTCTTGTTCTGTATTTTGTGTGTCTTATTTCAGTTACTTAAAATCTCAGGCACTTTAGTTTTGGAATACAAAAGGTAACACTGAAGTTAGATCTGTCTGAGCTTATGTGTTCTGTGCTACAATTGCATCTGGATTTAAATATAGTTTCTACTATAAATGTACGGTAAACAAAAATATCAGAAAGTGGACAACTCCTTTTTCATGTTCTCTCAAAGATTAATACTTGCCTGTCTGTCCATACTTACACTTCCAGCAATATTTATCATTGATTCAGGTTGGTGTAAATAGTGATAGAACAACTGTGGGATAAAGAAGAAGAAATCAGTCTGTATAAAATATCCTTACCACTTTGATGACCAATTAGAGACCATGAGTGGAAAAGGAAATGTGATACAGGAAGAAGGAATCAAGAGAGGCAGAAGAGAAAGTAAGTCAGTCTTGATTTAAAACAATAGCATCAATCTAAGAAATAAAATTTGACAAAGCTAATATGCAGAAGGAACAATTAGCACAACAGGGTAGCCTGGCACATTATGGCACCCTCCACAGGCTTGAGACACGAAAGATTCTGAATGGAGCAAAAGACACTTAGAAGAAAGCAAAAGAATAAATGTAGATTATATCCTCACAAATGCGTGGAATTTAGCTGCCTCTGATTTTGACATACTCTCTCAGCTTACTTCCATGGAAATTAAATAAGTATTTATAATATGGATGAAAAGAAGGGTACAGCATCTAGAAAAACAGCAAGCAAAATTCACATTCTGAGACCCACAGCTTCTGTAAGGCAGGAAGTTGGCGGCTTTTCGTTTAAAATCATGCCTTTTTGTAAGAATAAAACTTTCACTAAGAAGTCCCACTGCATTTAAAATGTCCCATCCTGTTATCTTTGATACCTTAAACATTCTGAAATACTTGTACTTTATCAAAAAACACTCAAGCATAAAGAAAAATATTTCAAACACTGTTAAAGAAGTTTGGTAAGTCTGTGAGCATTTTGGTAAGAAGCAAAATTATAATGGGATTGTTTGAAAACTCCGTGAAAGGGAAGCAAGCTAGTTCTCTTCAATGAAGGTCTTATTTTGGCTATATTTCATGTCCAAAAAATCATATTGTCATGAATCTCCAGATAAAACAAACCTCCTGAAAGCAGCAAGGACAAAACAAATACAAATTAATGCTGAAGTGATGTTCATTTTAGCTAACCAAGACTATGTTAATTACACCATCCATTACACAAATATTGTAACCAATAATGTCCACCCCCTCAACAAGCACAGTGCTTAGCTCTTTTGCAAAATTAATTAGGAAACCATGCTCTGGCATGGAACTTTGAGTGCTCTGAACAGTGTTTTTATATAAACACTCTTACATTCACAAAGGCATTGTCCCAACTAAATTTCACTGCAATTAACTAAGACTAAGGAGACCGATTATTTTACATTTACTTTCAGAGCTTGAGATATCCTTTGTTTAGATCACCTGAAAACAAACATCACCCTATTTCAAAAAGGCTACTGCAATTTAATAATCTTTAACTCAGTGCAAATCCAAGTTTATAAGGGATGAATTTATAAGCTTTGATATTTAACTTGGGAAACTGAATCCTTTGTTTGAAATAATGCTTTAAATAGGATTTTTCTTCACAGCCCTCCTGAATTGCCACCTGAGAGAGGACCAGTTAAAGACCATAAATGTAGAGCTATCTTTACAAAGGGGACTGAAACACAAGTCAAATATGACTTGCATGGTTTGTCCTCTGTAAGCAAGCTATTCTTACACCTTCTAGCAGACCAGTGACACATTACCTTTCTAGAGGAACTCCAGAGAAGACCAGTTCTTAAAAACGTGCACAAGAAACTAATGCAAAATTACAGATGAAAACAAGAAAAGATTCCATCTTTTCTTTAGAGATTAGCTTTCACAGAACATTTATGGAATTGTACTTCTGTACTTCTGTACCAGCAGAACCATCAGTTTTGCAAGAGCAGTGCTGATGAGGTATCCAAAACTCACCCTTACTAAAGCAGGCTGGGAGCTGCCCTGCCTGTACTGCTGCCATTGGCCTCGAGGCAGGGGGGCCTTGGCACAGAGCACAATACTTCTATCAAAATACAGCTGCTTTCCATATCCTGAATATATTTTTCTGGCAAATAGGAAATCACTAAACTAAAGCAGTTTCATCTCCTTTAAAGATGTTGCAGAACATAAAATTAGTATGACAATTTTGTCAGCATTAAAGATGATTGGATAAACCAAGTGCAATCAAAGACTGATAGCATGTACATAACACCTCACACTTAAAAAATAGCCTTTTACACTTCATTAATATCAGTGTTTAAGCAGATGATGGAGGTTTAGGAGCAAACGAGTACTAGCTTTCAAGTAGATATGTTCTAAATAATTTATAGTTAAAATACATGTCAATGCTGCTACACAGACATGAAAGTTGCAAAAATCAGATAGCTGAAGTGAATATAGCTAGAGATTACAAGGAGATAGCAACAGCTATAGGGCAGGGATCATCTTCTGTCTGTACTCTGAAATGCCTGCCAGGCTTTTAGGTGGTGTGAAAACAGAGTATAAAGTAACATTTTCATGAGGCGTGTGTAGCATAAAGGTCAATCAATCACATTTTTCAAACTATGTCTCTTTGTAACAACATAAATGTTGCTATTCCACAAGAGTATTTAAAAACAGATGTTATTTTAAAAGGCCAGTGTTGTATTCTCATTAAATCAATAAAAAGCCAGGAAATCCCTGGAATTAGAAAACCTATACAGCTGTCCTCCTTACCTCTTATCCGTGTGACATAGAAATGCAGATTGTGACTGCATTGTGCAGATCTTAGCAGTGAATGCAGCTTTACAAGCTGCTTAGATTGAGTCTATTTCTTCTCACTTAAAGTTACATTATGCTAGACTTAAGGCATGCTTTATTTACATGCATTCAATCTCTAGTGGGAGTTTATATACTGTGTACTGGATAATTCTCTAAGTGAACAACAGTCCAGCATCAAGAAGAGTTTCATGCAGAATACAAATAAAAAGCATTAGACAACTACCTCCCAGGGACAGTGAGTTCCCCGGGCTTACGTTGGGGATGAGGATTGGTCGATCTGTTCACCCTCCGGGGCTGTCTGGAATTATAGATCAGGGACCTTATTGTCATACCCCAGCTGCTGCACAAAGCCACTAGAAGAAAGGAGATTTACGAGTATTTCAGCAGCACTGAACAAGGGATACAGCAGCTATACAACTGGGAGTACAGTGGCTCTAAATCTGCAGGCATTATGCAAAAAGAAAATGCAGAGTTCGGCATCAAGGGAGCTCTCCCAGAGCAATAGGACATCTTTGTAAATTCTCTAAAGAATAAATTTAACAGTTATTAAAGAACAACACCCTGTTATTGCAGTCACTGAACTTTACAACACAAGGAAAGATGCAAGGGATTTTCAGAAAGACATCTGTCATTTAACAGTGACCTCAGCAAGACAAGGAATTCAAATCCCCAGCGATGGAAACAAATTAACCCCTTGGTACACAGTGGGTTGAGAACTCCAGCATTAGAACTGCTGTGCACTCTAACAGTAGTAACAGGCTGCACAAAGTTTTACCTTCACCCAAAAAATGGATGGAATGAGGGATATTTTTTAAATTATAATTGCTGTACAAAAAATGTTATGACATTATTTAACATATGCTACTGACAGTCATAGAACCATAAAACCATTTAGGTTGGAAAAGACCTTTCAGATCATTACATTCAACTGCTAGCCTAACACTGCCAAGTGCACCACTAAACCATGACCCTAAGTGCCACATCTACATGTCTTTTAAATCCCTCCAGGGATGGTGACTCAGCCACCTCCCTGGGCAGCCTGTTCCAAAGGTTGATAAACCCTTCAGTGACAAAATTTCCCCTAATATCCAATCTAAACTTTCCCTGATGCAATTTGAGGCCGTTTCCTCCTGCTTGTCCTTCTGCTTGTGACCTGGGAGAAGAGACTGACCCGCTCCTCATTACAATCTCCATTCAGGAAGTTGTTGACAGTGACATGGTTCCCTTTGAGCCTCCTTTACCCCAAACATCCCCAGCTCCCTCTGCAGCTCATAGGACTCTTGCTCCAGACCCTTCAGCAGCTCTGTTGCCCTTCTCTGGACATGCTGCAGCACCCTCAATGTCCTTTTTGTAGTGAGGGGCCCAGAATTGGACACAGTATTCAAGGTGCAGCTTCACCAATGCTAAGTACAGGGAAATAACTGCCCTGGTCCTGCTGGCCACAACATTGCTGATACAGGCCAGGGTGCCATTGGCCTTCCTGGCCACCTGGGCACACACTGGCTCATGGCTCATGTTCAGCCACCGTCAACCAGCACCCCCAGCTCCTTTTCCTGTGGGCATCTTCCACCCACCTTCCCCAAACTTAAAGCACAGCATGAGGCCACTGACCTGAGAGCAGGATCTGGCAATTTGTGTCACTGAACCTCAAACCACTGGCCTCAGCACACCAGCCTGTTGAGATTCCTCTGCAGAGCCTTCCTATCCTCCAGGAGAAACACCCCTGCTCAGTTTGGGCAGAAAGCCTGCAAAATGAGGGTATACTCAATCCCCTCATCCAGATCATTGATATTAAACAGAACCGGTCCCAATGCGCCCCGGCCTCCAATACCGGGGAACACCACTTGTGACCAGATACCAACTGGATTTAACTCCATTCACCACCACTTTCTGGGCCCAGCCCTCCAGCCAGTTTTTACCCAGCAAGGAGTAAACCTGTCCAAGTCATGAACAGCCAGTTTTTTCTCAAGGAAAATGTTGTGTGAGACAGTGTCAAAGGCCTTACAGAAGTTTAGACAGGTAACATCCAGTCTTCCTCTCACTCACTAAGAGGTCACTGTGTCATAAGACACCAGTTTGGTCAAGCAGGACCTGCATCTCCTAAACCCCTGTTGGCTGGTGCACATCCCCTGGTTGTCCTGCATGAGCTGTGTGATTGCACTCAAGATCTGCTCCATAACCTTCCCCAGCACTGAGGTCAGGCTGCCAGGCCTCAGATCCTCCTTTTGCCTGTTCTTGTAGATGGCAAATGTGGCATCTACTTCCAACCATCTGGGCCTCCCTGCTGGCCAGGGCTGCTGGTCAGTGATGGAAAGTAGTGATAAGCACTTCTGCCACCTCCCTCAGTAGCCTTTGGTAGCTCTTGCTGATCCTTTACTCACCATTTACCCTTGGATTATGGAGGCTTCATCCTGCTGCCTGTCCCTGTCTTCCAGCTCAGGAGGCTGGCTACCCAGACAATAACTGGTTTTACTATTAGACTGAGGTGAAGAAGGCATTAAGTACCTCAGCCTTTTCCTCATCATTTGTCATTGTTTCCTCCTACATGCAATAGAAGACAAAGAGTCTCCTTGTCCCTCCTTTTTTTGCTAATGGATTGATAGAAGTATTTATATAGAAATATACAGAAATCCTTATACTTCAAAAGGTGCAAATTTCAATTGCAGAAATAAACCCTTCACTGAAAGACATTTATAATGCAGTGCTCAGGGACTGGACACAGAAGTAGGAAGGCACCACCCTTTGTATATACACATTTCACACAGCACTTCTGTTTTACCAAGAGGGCCTTCAGTCAGTCAGATTCAGAACTGGGATAACCTTGAGATCCTGCAAATTCCCTCTTAGGAAATGCTACAACACTGGCCTGTAACTTGGCCTGACTCCAAATCCTACACATAGTTTGACAGAAAAGTCAGGGAGAAATACAAAATCTGACCAGAAATACAAAATCCAGATGCTCAGCAGATGTCTGCAGGGCAAGAAGAGGGACAGGCCATGGACATTACTCCATCCCAATGACTCTAGTGTCCCATGATACCTATGGAGAACAGGCCCAGATAAGAAGCTCTAAGGAGATGGACATTCAGCACTGCTTGACCCCAACTCTGATGGTAAGGCAACTGTTAATTGTCTACTCCCACATGTGTAGCAGCTAATTAGCTCAGCTGTGTTCTAAGACATTCAAACAGGCTCCAATGTGTTCCAGTGCGAACAGAGGAAGACTGATTTACAAATACATCTGGAGGAACTTTAACGACAGATGGTTAATGATGCAGCAACCTTACTGATAACAAAAGAAAACAAAAGGATATGGACAACCATGTTATCAGCTGGTGATGAAGGACCTATGAAGGACCTGATTTTATGACCTATCTGAAGTGAGAAGATTGAGAAGGACTATACAATAAATAAGATGTTCTTTTTTAAATGGGGCATGTTAGCACTTGTGGCCCTTCTTCTAAATCCATACACCTGTTCTGTTCTTCAAAATATTTGACAAATATTCACTTATATACACAGTAGGTTGTGCTTATTCACAGTACATGCATTGCTCCTGCCACCATGTTACCCATCCTTAGCTTTTCTGATGACCCACAAAAACACTCAACATTGCTGACTTACCTTCACAGCTTTGGGTATATAAAGAACTCTACAAACACAGCAACAGTTTGGAACACATGTTCTAGAGTCCACAAGGAAGATGTCCAGGGTAAACAGGAATGAAGATGTACAGTCTCCATAAAAAGAACAGGCACATTTGTTGCAAATACCCAAATGTTTCACCTGCAGGGAACCAGAAAGGCAAGCAGGTTACTTATTCCTTGTTCTCCTGTAACAGTTGGTAACCTTCAAATCATGAAGAAAAAAAAAACAAAACCCACAAAAAACCCTCAACCACACTTCTGCATACAGAAAGGATTTTGTTTTAAATCAGAATCAGAAGATAGTAAGGGCTTGTTGGGTCTTAAGAAGTCTTCTCTTTTGTTTTTGTCTCAGCAGATTTTGATGCTCAAATTTACCCTCTGGGTATTAACTCATTTCCCTGTTGGCATCAGCTTTGAAGTACCAAAGAATGGGATGAGGAAAGCTTAGATTTGCAGAGTAAGATCAGAAGCTCTTTTGTATTAGATGTTGGACTTCAGTTTATATACCTTTTTATTTATACAGAAAGGCTTATTATTCATCAGCTAACTGTACTTTAAACCAGACAAGTCTGTCTGAATTGAGGTGCAGGACTTAACTTTAAAGAGAAGTACACTATTGTAAGCCTAAAAACGTGATGCAATTTTAGAAATTAACTTTAAGAAATTAAACAAATGGTATGCTACTAATTTTTTCACTTAATTCAGAAAAGACTTCACTGCTAACAAACTCAATGTAACATTCTAATCCTCTCACATGATCTGAGGAACTTCACTGCAAGCTTTTGACTCAAGAGGATGTGGGATTTAGCAAGGCTAGAAGAGATCCAACTCCCTGCTTGCTAGAGGCATTCCTCACAATAAAGTTTCTCCCTACAATCTTATATCTGAGTAGGTGAGGACTTCAGTTAGTAGGATAACCAACTGAAGAAAAGCTCTGGATCCTCTATTTTAGGACTACTTAGAAAGAGCAGAAGACATTCTAGAACCTGAAAAATACATGTAAAGAAAAGCTTCGTTTTTTTGTAAAAGTCTGATAGACAAGAGCAAGACAATGTAAAGCTTCTATTCAGCAACGTGAGAAATTATTTCACTCTACAAACACAGCAACAGTTTGGAACACATGCTCTAGAGTCCACAAGAAGATGTCCAGGGTAAACAGGAATGAAGATGATAAGTCTCCACATCTTTCACATTCTTAACTGTAAGAAAAACAGGAAAAGCCAAAGCAAGAGAATCTACAGGATTTCAAGATTTCAAGATTTCGATCCTTCTCACAGCATGAAATCATGCCAACTATTACACAAGTGTGATACCAATCATCCTAGAGTTCCACTGTGTAGCAGAAAAATAATTGTAAGTAAAAAGCCTAGTGCATTTTGGCTGCAATACACGGAAGAGCTTGCATATATGGCAATTATTCCCTGTGGGCAAATTGCAAGGATTAGGGCCCATACTTCTTACTACTCGACTGGCTACCTTGCAAGTTCAGCCCTAAACAAAACAAAAACACAAACAAAACTCCACATAGCATTTGTCAACATTTCTAAGAGCAAAAAGACTGAAGTTCTGGCTCCTGAGGTAGGTAGAATGTGAGGTAAGTTGTATGTATTCGTCAGCACAACTACAACCAAGAACACCATTCAGTCCTATGAAAGATGAAAAACACATCAAGATGTTTCCAGCAGAAATAAAAATAGCATTAGTATCATTGTGCAAGTCAAAACCTTGCCACTCTTGTGTGATGTAAATCACCACCTGAAACATTCCATAGCATTTTGACTACTCATAAGAGGCACCAAACCTCCTCTATTGATTCCACTCACGACCCTAAGTTGTTATACAGCTCATGCACTGAAAGAGTTAGAGAGAGAAGCCTATCATGAAGGACAGCCTTTATTCCCAAAAGACGTTTTTAAACACCCTGAAATACTTTTCACCTGATGTTGCTTTACCATCTTCAAAGTTTTTTTGAACTTCCCAGTATTAGTTTCAGAACAGAACCTATCAACCTAAACTCCAACTGCTTTTCCTTAATCAACTGACTCTCCAAGAAACACCACGAGTAACCAGTTATCATGTGTGATTGTGAAACATCAACTACATTTTAAGTCCAGTCTCTCACAGATCTTTCATCTAAAGTGGTTGTTAGGGATGGAGGATACAAAAACACTCCCAAATTTTTCTGTCTTTTTATAAATTGTATCAATTGCAATAGTCAACATTTCAAGGTTCTTAGAAATAGGGAAAGGCATACCCTACTGCAACCAAAACTTGTGAACAGTAGGCAGTTGACAGCACATTGCTGGTGAATGTAAAGACAATATACAGGTCTGAACAGGCATGTGTAAATCAGAAGGCACCTTTCTCCACAATTGCCTAAAGCCATGGTTTTAATTTCTGAGATTCTGAAACAAACGCAATCTCCACTCTGTTGGGAATGAGTCTCTGTGTGTGTCTTACCAATGGTGTCACCTGGAATGGGGCAGCCATCAGTTCCTCTGGTTATTTCCATACTTCACTGATCTAGGAAAATTAATTTGATGAAACATTAGCTACAAAAGGGACCCAAGGACTCCATCTGAAGTTCCTCCTAAGCCTATGGAATACAGTAATTTTGTCCATTATAATCAGCAGTTGTTCCCCCACTCCCTCAAATCTGTCATCTAAGTTTAAGGTTATCACTTAACACACTTTATAGTGGAGGACTGTTAGTGTAAGTAGCAAATTATGTATTTTAGGTTTCCGACAAATCATGAATGCTTTGAATTCAAAGATCCTGAAGTCATCATGGATGAACTCAGTGCAGCAAAGGAAATAAAGTACTGAGATCATAAGTGGAAGGGCTTATCTTAGCTGAGTAAAAGCAACTTAATTCTCTCCAATAAAGGAGACATAGACAAAAAGAAAAAAAAACCTCACCACTTGCCGAATTTGGGCAGCATCTCAATTCTCTTAACTATCCAAATGCCCATGCTAAAATTCTCACCAGTTCCTAGAATACTGATACAGTTCCTGTTACATCTTTCCCTTGTAAGGCAAGAGACCTTCAAGTAGAACAGAAATAGCTGAATGACCAGCTTGTAAGGCAGAAGGGGAGATTACACCTTAAAAGCAATGCAAATCTGAATCTTGAATCTAGCCTTAACATGGAGAATAGGAGTATTTAGAGACCTAGAACAGCTGCAGGCTTAACATACCTTCCAACCAACCCATGCTAACTTCTGGTTCCAAGCTGATACTTTCAGGTACAACAATCTAGTTTACATCATGCTGATTTTTAAAGTATAACATAAAATTGTAAAGCCATAAACAAGAGGTCAAGACACCAAACTCTGTCTTATTTTCTACTCTCCAAGCTACAGAAAACCACTATACAACATTCTTCAAAGTTGACTGCTATTAGGATTTCAGGTGGCCTAATATCTGAATCAAGTATTCTTCCATAACACTTTTACACCTTCCCCAGTTCAAAAATATATCGCTGAAAAAGCAAATTGGTTTGCAGGTAAGGTTTTAAGTATGTATATATATATAAGTATTATAAGTATTTACCACCTCTACACAGCAATAACTATGCATTATCACAAGGGCTCTCCAAAAGAAATGTGCAACATCACATTACGAGATTTTGAAAACTAAAATTCCCTGTAACCACCACAGATTGTAGTTACTTGTGTCAAGTTACCTTATTTAGGGAAAAAAGGTGCAAGTTCCTTCACTGCACTTCGGAACTTGTGTCAAATCAGACATTTTCAGTTCTCATTAGTCAAAAGCTACATCAGCAGGAACCATAGAAAAAACACAGGTGTACCTGTAATTCCTAAGATAGACAAGAGTATACCACGTGGAAACACACAGAAAGCACACTTCCCCCAGGCACACTAGGAGGGCTCAAGTACTTACCTGTCCTGGCAGGTGGAGTCTGCATACGTGAAAACTCAGCAATAAATGAGTCACTTAAGATGCAACTACAAACTTCAACGATAGTATCAATCAAGATTTAATCTGAAACCAGTTTAGTAGTCAGCATGGAGAAGTTTTTGAAATACTTAAACTACAGACATTTTAAACAGTAATATTTCTTATGTATTTTATTGCTACAAACTGGTACATTTTATCACAAAAAGCTACAAGGCATATTATAAACACATACTCTATTGTACAGAGTGCAATGCAGTCCCCCAAACAGCCACACTCAACAGCACAATTTTTGAAGTTACTCATCCTGTACTACAAGGTAAATATTTATAAGCTTACTGCATAAAGCTTTAAAAATATTTACCCCACAGACATGCCTTCCTTTTCAACTGATTAGACCACAAGTTATTATATCCAACTTTCAGTACACACACCAAAAAAATAGGATGCTTAAAAAAATATACAACACAATGTTTTGATCAGCTTTAACAGTCAGTTTTCTATAAAAAGCTCAACTAAAATAGTCTTAATTTCATTTTAACAAAATCAGAAACACAGAGGAATTATATAAACAAGTTCTCCATGGAATGGAATGCATGCATATGGTGGGGAACCTTCAGATCCATTTGAGACTATTAAAAAGTCTGAGCCACTTTAGAGCAGAAATAAAAAGCTGGTTTGCCCCCACTTATTTATTTTCATTTTCTTGCACTTAGTTATCTTCAGTGTGGTCTAAAGTGAAGTCAGTTTGTTCTTCAGTTTCTTCCTCCTCTTCTTCCTCCTCTTCCTCACCCTCAGCTGGCTCATCAGCTTTGTCTTCTTCCTCCGTTTGCTGCTCCTGAGCCTGATCATTAATTTCAAAAGGATTTTCACCCTGAAGTAAAAGATTGAAAACACAGGATTGAAAATATAAAATCATACCCATCAGTTCAGTGAATGAAAGGGGCAGCCACTAAGAAATGCTACATTGTTTTATACAGCTTTTTAATAGCTGTGGGATTTTTGCAAGAAAATCAAAATGCGTTAAAACTAGCAACACCACATCTTTATGCACATGGGAAACTGGGATCCCAATAAACTCTTCCAATAAAAGTGGAAATGGCACTGAGAAAAAGTCAAGTGTGCTAAACACAGATTTCACGTCAACATTCAGAAATCAAAATTACATGCTTAAGTTTCAACATGTTTTAATTAAGAACTACAGCTGCTTCCTTTTTCTCCCCAATTAAAACCAAATTGGAATAGAAGAGTTTTGTTCTGCTTTTTCTTATTTACAGTCTTCATGCATTCTGAGTAATTCTACGAAAAAAGGCATACTCCTCAAAAAATGAAAAAGAAATCTAGAATTTATTACATTGATTAGCCTGAAATTAATTCCATTGTCAACCTAGAAAAACTACCAGTTTTCTCAGTACTTTAAACACACTGGCATTCTGGGTTCATATTTTCTCCACTTCATACAAATTGTTCAGCAGGACATACCTCAGGCTTCCCCTGTTCATACACTTAAGAACTGTGAATAATCAATGAATAATAACTACCTGAACTATTAGGAGTTTCCTGGCTAAAACTTATTTCATATTCATTCATCTGATAAAGCAAGTCTGATCTGAATGTACGACACCAACCACCAACTGCATCCGGACTAGGATTTTAAGAGTATTATTTAAAACAAGATACAAAAGAAAAATTGCATGCTAGGCCCCTTGTCCTTTTTTCCCCACCATCAGTTACATTTCTCAGGTAGAATCTTCCAGGAGGCTGAAAAATTAGAGAACTATAAAAATATTCAGCAAATGCCATGAAACAAAAACTTGGTTTCAGTATTATTCTAAAAATCAAGAGAAAATTTGAATTCAGATTTAGATTTAACCCAGAGAAAGCAGAATTGAGACCACGCTATAACAAAGATTTCCCACTCTCCTGGAAGACTGCAGGTCCTGAATGCAAGAGTGCACTGCTCCCTCACATGCTGTATAAGAAAACTGAACTACTTCAGTCTCAGTTAATTATTTTTGAATAAGGATGAATGGGATTTGCCCAACCAGGAGCCGGATACATCTCATTGAGCAGGTCCTGGTGAAAGTGTATTAAATTCAGTCCACCACAGAAAACACCAGTGCTAGTCATTATGAAAACATCAGTGGTCTCCTTGTGAAGACAATCTTGCAAGTTTTTCTCTCCTGAGTTTTTTAAGTGATGAATGACAAATTTCCCTTCTCCCTTTTACGAGTCTCCCGCCAGGGGGCTGTATTGGGCAAGGCATACCAGGCATAAGGAACTGGGAAGAGGTGTCTAGAAATACCAGTAGATACTCCAGACTCTGCTATCTGGCCATTTGCAACCTTTCCTTAACAGATACACAACAGTTGTCTGAAACTGATTCACACACCCATCCACACAAAATTTTTCAGGAACTGACTAATCTGACATTTTAAATCACAATTAACTTGGGCACTAGCTCATACCTTGCCGTATTTCCAAAACACAGTATTGCTTTGTCTGAAAGAGTTTTATTGTTATGGCACAGGCAGAATCATAAACCAATTAAAGGAAATCCAGAAATAGCTAAAAACAGTATTACAGAGTCACCTAGCAAAGGAAGTGGCCCAGCAGAAAAAAACTCTGTTTTGCTAAAATGAATTCACCTGTTTCTCAGGTCACGTATCTACAACACAGGTTTCCATGCCTTTTAAATTCTCTCATCTCATCAACTACTGTTGCAAGCTTTTGTTTTTGTCATGAACCCTAAAAATTCCACAGAATAAAAAGTAGCTGAGTAGTGTGCACACTATACTTCAGTACAAACCCACACGCTGGAGCTTCTAAATGTAAAGATGGGAGTAATTTTTGTTTTGTGCTCTGCAGTTAACATTACATAAAAAGATACTGCTGATGTTTGCCTGAAGTTTGTTTTGGGCTTTTTTTAATTAGAGAATCCAGTTAAAAACTGCCTAGATACAAGTTTTAAATGACAACCAAAAGCTGGTGAATCTGAAGGTGGTAATTTTTGCTGGAAAATATTTTATCTGAGACAATGATTTTTGACTGGTAAAATACATTAAAAATACATTAAATCTGTGAGCTATCTAAAAGACAAAGGACTGAGATTAAACTCTATTAACACGGAGAAAATGACAAACTATTTTTTTTCCATTTGCATCTTACCTTCACATACAGCTCGTATCGTGCTTTGACTATAGGATTATTCAAGATGCTGGTGGCAGTAAGAACACTCTCCCTTTTTATTTGTTCTCTGTAGGCCTAGGAAACAAATTTGACAGTGAATAATTATCAAATTCCTATAACAACTGCCACATAAATCTGAATTCATGGTCAGTTTCTGTAAATAAAATAATGAACATACTACAGTGTGAACTGCTTGTTCTTAGTACATAAGTCCAAATCACATAAACCTAACCAATTAGGTTTAGTAGTGTTTATAGCTTGCTGCTTTAGCTTGATCAAAAGATGCATCCTGCTTATATAATGGACTACAATCAGTTATTTCTTCTC